>JAUUDW010323296.1:0-21146 GCA_032361385.1 Panulirus guttatus
CTATAGCAAAAAATACAAATACATTAGACAATTAAATTTGATTTTTCTTTACCAAACAGAATATATATTCTACTAGAAAAAATGCAATTTATAGGCCTTATTTTCAATAAGATATATTCAATTAAATATCTTTCTAAACTGAGTCTCAATATCAATTTCCTGAAGTAAAGGGTTTGGATATACCAACAGCATAAAAATTAAGGTGAAGATAATATCACAATCACAAAGTAAATTTCATGCACTGGTATCTTACAAACTTGTAAAAGCCTGACAAAACAAAACACACTCAATATTCCAAAATAATGATATAGTTCATACTGTACTATTGGTTAAGTTCTTAAGGGTCATTAACTGGTACTTTAAGCGTTCCTGCATCTAACAGCTTGCTGACGATGATTCTTCATACTTCACACATGCAGGCCCTTTCAAGCTAATACCAACATTACCACATTTGCAGAAAAAAGAGTTCAGAAAAGGTTTGGAAACATGGACAGCATGAGTTAGGAAAGACTGTCAAAGAGGATTTTATGTGTCTGAAGTGGATGAGAAAAGGAGATGGAGGACACCAAACTGGATAAGGAAGGAGCGAGTGAAAAAACATTTGTTGTGGTCTGAACGTGCAGGAGGGTGAAAGGTGTCCATGGGATAGAGTGAATTGGAACGGTTTGGTACACAGAGGGACATCATGCTGTCAATGGACTGAACCAGGGCATGTGAAGCAGTTGGGGGAAACCATGGAAAGGTCTATGGGGCCTGGTTGTGAACAGGGGGCTGTGGTCTTGGTGCACTGCTCATGACAGCTAGAAAATAGATATGAGCAAATGTGGCCTTCCTTTGTCTGAGTCTGGCACTACCTTGTTAACACAGAAAATGAATGAACAAGTATGAATAAAATATATATATGCCATGGCCACTGCCATGGGGAGTTTCCAGAGGTAATAGGCCTCAGAGATACATAGATAAAGATAGATTGATAGGCAGACAGATATATATATGAAGTACGATCTCAATGATGTGTATGATTCAAGTATTGCTGGTAACCTGAAGGAAAAATGAAACACTATAGGTCACAAGTGTACTTTCTTGTATTACGTCTAACTTGTTTCCCCTGAAGATGTAATACATGAGAGTTCAATCGTGACTTATTGTGTTTAATTTTTCCTCATGGTTATCAGTAATTAAAGAATAAGATGTTTTGGAAGAATAACAATATGCAAAAAACAAAAGAACAAATAGGAAATATGGTGAAAGCGGAAAAAGGGGAAGTGGTAATATATTGTGATGAAGTGAGGAGGAGATGGAGTGAATTTTCTGAAGGACTATTGAATGTGTTTGATGATATGGTGACAGATGTAGATTGTTTGGGTCAGGGTGGTATGCGAAGTCAGAGTCATTGAGAGTAGTGTGGTGAAGAGAGAAGTGGTGAAAGATATATGTAAGATGAAATGTGACAGTGCAACTGGAGTGGAAGGTGAATTTACTTGGAAAGGTGGTGAATGTGCTACTGATTGGTTAGTTAGGATCTTTAATGTATGTATGGATCATGTTGAGGTGCCTAAGGATAGGCAATAGGCATGTATAGAGCCACTGTATAAAGGCAAGGGGGATAAAGTTTGTTGAGTGTACCTGGTAAGTTGTATAGGAGGATACTGATGAAAGGGTGAAGGCATGGAAAGAGCAGCAGACTGGGAAAGAGAAGTGTAATTTCTGAGGCAGTCAAAGATGTGTGGATCAGTGTGTTTGCTTTAAAGAATATGTGCAAAAAATACTCAGAGAGAAACAGGTGGGTTTGTATGTGACATTTATGGATCTGGAGAAAGCGTATTGTTACGCAGCCCCCCTCGACGAACTCACTTCACCGAGGGTCAAGGCTTGTCAGGATACCCTCTTCACAAGGTCGAAGGGGGGCTGTAACAAATTTTCCTCCACCTCATACACTGACTTATGGGTCCGGTGGTATTCAGTAGCGATGAGCTCACTTAATGGGGAAGGAAGGTGGGCAGGGAAACACAGTAGTCACGTGAACTTTGGTATATAAACGAAAGAAAACACAATACATGGCACTTATCGCAAGGAAGGGGAGCGATGTCCACTCACCAACACACACGAATCACACCGGGCTTATAAAGGCACTTATTAAGTTCCCGAGGGCTTATAGAGGCACTTCGCTGGTTCACAAGGGCTTATAGATGCACTTATAGAGGGCACAGTACTGTACAGTACAGTTGGACGCGATAGGGCTTGCAAAAACACACACACCAGCCAGCAATCGTTGTTTGTTTACCTCTCGTCACTCCTGTCTCTCTCCCACAATGCATCGCCTTCGACATGTGAGACGCGCCAAACGCGCCGCGCTCCACATATACCCATACATTCAAGGCATACCTTTCACACAACACAGAAGACTATCAAAATAATACAGTGGTAATGTCTACATTTCCTCGTGCATAACAATACCTATACCACATTTCTAAAATCCACAATCTCCAGAGGAAACAGGCAAAATTGTGACTTCATATGCCTACTTCTGCAGAATAATGGCATTCACGAAAGAGAACCGTTCAAAGTCCCGATATGAATGACAGCACCGGCCTTTTTGAATAAGACTTGAATAATTTGTCTATGAAAAGGCATACAAAGAGTTATTTGACATTAAAGGACCAAAAAGTATTGGAACTTTTTTATTATTACCATGGAAACTGCAATCTGTCAGCCAGAAAGCCATTATCGCCGTAACAGTCGTTATTAGTTGACACCTCTGCCGCAGGACATTACTGTCACACATGTCAAAGGACCCTAAACACTCTTTATCCATCACATCAATTCCCTGTTCATTCTCCAACTAAAGTTTTTTTTTTCTGCATTAGATGTATAGGGGCACCTAAAAACAAAGACAATGAGAATGTTATGCCCACAAACTAAACCATGCAAAAGCCCTTGACAAAGATGACCACGGTGCATGGCACACAAATTGCGTATTACGAGATAAAAGAGAAATGTGAAAAGATGGACACAAACAACAACACGCTAATGCAAAATCAGGTAATTTCCTATGCCTCTAAAGCAAAAACGTGAGGTCCCCAAAGACCTGCTCCTTCATTGTTTCCCCTAACACGTGACATGGACCTATAGTATCCCCAAAAAAAAACAGCAATACATAGAGCAGCGGTGGTAATATGGCTATGGGTCATCAAAGCAGAAATATTGGCATGAGTGCTGGTATGTAGAACAGAAATATTGATGTGAATGCAGGTGCATATGGAAACAGATATGTTGATCTGAGTAGGGAATCATGGAGCTGACTATGAAATATACTTGGAAGCACGAAGAACAATAAGGTATTAATATGAGTGGAAATGTAGGTGGTGATATGCATTAGGCAGAATTAATGATTAAAGGCATATGAGGAAAAGAAGTGATATTATGAGTGGAAGTGTATAGAGAAAAGGGTTAGTAATATGGCTGGAAGGTTCATGCAGCAGAAAGGTGGTCATGTTCAAATAAATGTGATTGAATTGAGTGGTATCATCCCTCACTATATGCTTGAGTGAAAGCATCCTTAAAGAGTTAACAGTGTGCTACAGGAATTCATGAGATGAAGTGACAGAGAAGGGTTTGTTTAGGGGGAAAAAAGGTGATAATACAAATGGAGATGTACTGAAAATGTATTTTGAGTGGGGGTAAGTTGGACAAAAAGTTTGTAGTATGAGTGGTATTACATGGGACAGAGTTGATAACGTGATTGGAGATTTATCTTACAGAGATAGTAGTGTGAGTTGGAGTTCATGAGACAAAGATGTGGTTATATGGTGGAGGCACGTGGTGTCTCATAGATCTGAAGGGATTCAGTGACTGTATACATAAATACAGGTAAATGCAATTGTAGTAGATATAGAAACTTAAAAGGAAGAAGTTTATCAAATTCATGCTATAAGATATTGATAACAGAGAACAGTAAAACATAAGACATATAAAAACGGAATTGTGGAAGGGGACAGGTAAATGGATCAAACATTTAGTATTAGTAAAAGCTAAGAAAAGTTTAAGTACTCAGAAAAGCTTAAAACTGACAAGAGTGGGCATTAAAATATACTCAATATTTGGAGTTGGGGAAGGGTCTTGGAAGCTTTGAAAATTTTTATAAAGTGTAGTCCCGATTCCTCTATCAAGGAATAAAGTGTTGAAACTGAAACTGAAACAGTGTAGGGTCTTTTAGGATTTGGAGAAGAATGAGTGGGGACCTTCATTTTGAGGTTATAATAATTCTTCTTCAGAATCTCCATATAGAGACAGGTCAAGACAGTACTAAATGGGGACTCCATGACTAATCCATTATGCTGGTGGTACTCCTCCACATTGAATTTGATAGGAGCAACAACTTTAGAGAGAAATGCTTGACAATACCTGATGCACAGTAAGCAACACATTAACAAAATTTTACGAACAAGATCCATGGACATAGCAACCACATCACAAATAAAGATATGAGATATTGTGAGGAATAAGGAAAAACACAGGGCAGCAAAAACAGTATAGTATACAAGATTCCATGTGGCAGAGAGGAATCATTTTGGAGAGTGGGTAGGGCCTTCAGGTGAGGCTGTAGCTACACAGAACTGATGTCAAACACTACCACATCACCAGTGCATTCATGGTGTGTACATGTGAACAAGGAGGCACTCTTGCTAATACAGGGGGATGCAATGAATTTCCCCCAAGTAGTAGACAAGAGGATAAGGAAAACATTGGAAGCAGTCCATATTGCCATTAAAAGAAACATTAACATCAAATAAGGTAGCGTCAGTTGAGTAAAAGTAGCAGTAGAAATAGCACTCTATTAGAAAAATCACAAAGTGATTCTTCTGAGTATTCATTTCCTTAATCCACCTGTTTTGGATGTAAGCTGTTGTATCTGTCAGGATGTACCATTTTTCTTTGGAAGAAGATCTTGCTGAATCTAGATGAGAAGAATAAATTCTTGGTTCTAGCTTTCAGTTTTCATTGCAGTCATGTGTGAATGATGTGTTTAAAATGTTAAGAGACCGGTAGAGAAAAGCAAAGAGAGAGTAGATTAAAAAGTTGAATGGAATGAGGTGAAAAAGGAAAGATGTGAATGTAAGAGTGGAAATGTAAATGTGAGAATGAGGTAGGTGAGTTGCTGAATCAAAAATAGGAAGTGAAAGGAAAATGGAAAGGGTATTTTGAAGAACTTATGAATCTTGGAAAAGGTAAGGCAGCTGTTACATGCATAGGTACAGAGGATGGAAGGAAGAGGATACAAATGGAGTGGCCCATAGCAAGAAGGCAGGTTAAAAGAGCATTAATGAGCAAGGTAGGAAAGGCACTAGGAGTAGATGAGAGTACAGCTGAAGTGTAGAAGTATAGAGGAGAAAGTGTGATACAGTAGATGCATTTGAATTGTAATTTAGCATGGAAGCAGAAAGTTGTGCGTGAGGATTGGGTGAAATCTATTATTGTTTCTTTATTCAAAGCAAAAGATGCTAAGGATTTATGTAGCAATTATAGAGGAATAAGTCTGTTATGAATACCAGAAAAAGTGTGTGTAAGAGTGTTGATTGATAGAGCGATGGAAGTAACAATGCTGAATGAGGAGCAAGAAGGATTTGGGAAAAATAGGGGCTGTATGGATTTGTGATGTAAGAATGACTTTGGAAAAGTATCTAGTGAAAGGTGCAAAACTGTATACACCTTTTATGGATCTGGAGATAGCTTATGACAGAGATGAGTAGAATGCTTTATGGGATGTGTTAAGGATATATGGGGTAGGGTGACAAGTGTTGCATGATGTGAAAACCTTCTTAGAGGAGCAAATTCATGTGTAAGAGTGAATGGAAAGTTGAGCTAAAGTTTCGGTTCACATGTGGGCGTGAGGCAAGGCTGTGATGTCAATGGGGCTTTTTAGCACATATACAGATGGAGTGATAAGAGAGATGAAAGCAAAAGTATGGAAAAGGGGTATAGAGATGGAGTGTGGTGGTGAGGTATGATGACTAGTAAGAAGTATATTTGTGGATGACGCTGTGTTGTCTACAGTGAGTGAAGAGGAGTTCCAGAAGAATGTTAGTATGTTTTATGATGTGTGTAAGCATAAACAGTTGAAGGTAAAAGCAAGGAAAAGTAAAGTAATGGTGTTTGAAAGGAAATGGAGTAAAAGTATAGATTATGCAAGGCCCCATAGAGTGAAAGGAGAAAGTGTACTAAATTGGGTTACAGATATGGAAGAGCTGACAGAATTTAAGTATTTGGGAGCTCTCTTGGGAAAGTTTGGTGATATGGAAGGAGAGATAAGGGAAAGACCATTACTGGGTAGAAGAGTCACTGGGTCTCATATAAAACAGAAATGAAGGGTAGAGGTGTAAGTATGAAAGTAACGAAAGGATTAAGGGACAGCATAGTCCTACCAACAGAGATTTATGCTGCCATTTTTTTTTTCTTTTTTTATGTTGAAGACTCCAGTCACAGACAAAAGTCCACATCAAGGCTGGGCCCAAATTGAGATATAGAGAGAATTGAGAAAGAAGGAAAAAAAGACAGGGAAAGTATTGATAAATTTTTGAGAAAGTGAAAAACCAGTCTCTTAAAATGAGCCAGGTCATAGTTATTGAGAAAGACATGAGAAGGTAGAGAGTTCCAAAGCTTCAACGTCTAGGGAAAAAAGCAGTTATCAAAACGGCACACCCTTGAGTTCTCAATGGCCACACAATAATCATGTGATCCAGCAGCCTGCCGAGTATTCCATGGTCTAGCTAGTGGTGGGGGCACACAAGCAGCCAGCTCTCGGGAGCAAAAGCCAAAGTAATACCTATAGAAAAGGGAAAGTGAACCAACAATGCGGCGTAGGGCAAGGGGATCAAGTTTGGAAGTTGGCCTGGGACAATTTATAAGTCGGACCGTTTTCGACTCGACTCTGTCAAGTAAGGATACAGAGCTAGAACCACCCCAAATGAGAGAGCAGCACTCCATACGTTTAAGAATAGACTTGATAAATACTTCGCTTCAAGTCCGCGACTTTCATTATTTGCGCCTCCTTAGTCAAAATGACAATTTGCTGATTATTCTCTTTGATCTATTCGTCTGCCTTCCAATTTTTACCACACTATTCTGTGAGTATGTGATACCTACTTTCACAAACAGGCTCGAAAGGACCCATTTGTCTGTTGCTGTTTGAATTCCTTTGTATTCTTTGTATGCCTCTGTATATCAGAGGAGAGGAGAGGAGAGGTACCTAAAGCTTTTTCATACCCGGTCAACATCGACTCAGATAAGAGAATCCTTTACTAAGGACATGCACCAGTTATGTTATTGCTTTTGAAGCACTAAAAATATTAGTAACAGACAGCGTCAATTATTTTGTATACTGATGCGTTTCCAGATGTCTCCTTAGAAGACTGTAAGATATTGATCACATTTTTTTTTTTACGACAAGGCCATGCTCGCCTACTTGTCAACTTGTTGAGAAACTGTCGCTAGGGAGATTGTTGTCGCTCTGTCCCTTTACGAAGGTTCTTCCTGAACGAGCATCGTTTCCTGGCCAGTATTCCTTTAGCTTGAGTCTTCAACTCACGAACAGAACAAAGAATGATGAGAAAAGCTACTGTCTCTAGGATTGTGTGTGTTTATCAGATTCGCGGTGTTTTTTCCTTTATTCGTCAATATTATTTACGTAAGATTAATTGTGACTTAGAAGATGATGATAATCCTCAAGAGTTAGATAATTCACATCAGTGAATAAACCACGAGATTAAGAGTAACGCATCCAGTAGAAGCGTACTCGATGACGCTGTGAATGGCGAAGGCACCATTCCCGTCCAGAATGGCGAGTGTAGCACGGTAGCCAGCGCCAGGCGGCCCCAATTCAGACAAAAACTGACCCTGGTGCAGGGGGCAGGAAGAGGAGGAGAAGGAGTAGTGGTGGTGGGTTGTTGAGAGCAGAAGGAGACGGGTCTGGATGAGCCGGTATATAAGCGGGCGCCCCATCTGCTGGACACATCACACCACTTCTTGTGAGGGGCATCACCAACCACCACCACCACCACCCCGACAACATGAGGTCTCTGGTTAGTACGAGATGCAGCCATTTGTTCTCTGGAGGGAGGGAGGAAGAGGGTCTTATTCCCAGTCATAAACCCGATGGTCTCTTATGTTCTCCAGCTCTTACGGTTTATGTATTCCACTGATTTCCCTTTGCACGAATAAGCTGTACATTATTGAGAGTCTGAGAACCGTTGCAAATATGTATTTCTGTCCCTGTCTGTCTACGAATATTTCTACTGAATATTGTGAGCTGTTCGTGTTATGAGCTTTTTGTGTCTGAGTCATATTCACACGAGAGAGACTGATTATATTGACGTACTCCAGATCATCGTTGCTGCCCTAGTGACGTGCTGTGCCGCGGCCCCAGCGGCGGGGCCCTCCGTCGTCAGGATCCCCGCGCCCGGCGTCAAGCTCGCCTTCCCCAGCCTCCACGCCGCCACCGCCACCACCCACGTCCTCAACCTCCCTGTGGTGAAAGCCGCGCCTTCCGCTCTCCACGTCGCAGCTCCTGTTGTCAAGACCTCGCCCCACGTCGTCAGGGTTGCGGCTCCTCCTCGGGTGAGAGTCGGCTCTCCTGTCGTGGAGTTCGCAGCTCCCGTCGTGAAGGTCGCCCCTCCTCCTCCTTCCCCTGTTGTGAAAGTCGCTCTTCCTCTTCCTCAGCCTATTCTGAAGTTTGCTCCTCCTCCTCAACCTGTTGTGAAGGCCGCTCCTCCTCAACCTGTTGTGAAGGTCGCTCCTCCTCCTCAACCTGTTGTGAAGGTCGCTCCTCCTCCTCAACCTGTTGTGAAGGCCGCTCCTCCTCAAGCAGTTGTGAAGGTCGCTCCTCCTCCTCAAGCTGTTGTGAAGGCCGCTCCTCCTCAACCTGTTGTGAAAGCTGCTCCTCTTCAACCTGTTGTGAAGGTCGCTTCTCCTGAACCAGTTGTGAAGGTCGCTTCTCCTGTTGTGAAAGTCGCCCATCCTCCTCCTTCTCCAGTACTGAAGGTCGCTTCTCCTGTTCTGAAGCTCGCTTCTCCTCCTGTTGCGCCTGCCCCTGTTGTGAAGGTTGCTCCTCCTTCTCCTGTTGTGAAGGCTGCGGTTCCTGTTGTCAAGGCTGTAGCTCCCGTTGCGGCTCCTGTTCCTGTTGTCAAGGCTGTAGCTCCCGTTGCGTCTGCCTCCCCCGTGGTAGTGGCGGCTCCCGCACCAGAGCCACTGCTCGCCCCAGAGCCTCCCATGCCTTCGGTTGCCAAGCCCTTCGTCGGGGGCCAGTTCCACGCCCAGGACGAGGCAGGCCAGTACTCCTTCAGCCACTGGGGAGGACCCAACACCCGCGTCGAGACCCGTGACTTCCTGGGACGCACCTCCGGCAGCTTCGCCTACGTGGACCCCGAAGGCGACGTCCAGATGAGGAAGTACGCCGCCGCTCCCGGCTCCGGCTTCCGTGTGGCCGCCTCTGACCTGCCCGCCGACACGCCCTCAGTGGCGCAGGTCAAGGCCGCCCACGCCAGCCTCCACAGTGAAGTCAGTAATAAGTCATCAGGTGTGACGGTGGCTTAACATCCAAAGACTCTAGTATGTAAAACAAAGAATCTATTATTTTTTTGCCACGAGATGAACATATAATAAATGATAATGCAAATTATGCAGATTACCTTTCCTAAAAAAGAAAAAAAAAACTGCCATAAGACAACGTCACTTTGACATTACGTTTAAAGGCATCGAAAAAACCTAGTGTCCGGCTTGCGTTTGAATGTTCCGATGTAGAGCGGTTCTGGCATTCTCAGGTTACCACTTAGAGCAGCGGTCCCGACTTGGGAAGATATTGCACAGCTCTGAGTGTTTGTTCCCCTACCGCACGTTGAGCACGGTCACACAGCTCGCTCGAGTGATCTGTGTTCGGCCATATGTGTTTTGAAGGCTCGCATATGGATGTTGGGGTTGTAGGCCTATCGACTGCCTCTAATTGGTCATTAAGGCCGGTATGGAGCTAGCTGCCTCCAAAGCCTTGCCTTGGCACGAGCCTTACGTTCTGCTGTGAGGGATCAATGTTATCATCTTCCGACCTGTTGCTAAAGCAGCCTAGGAACTGGTATACATAGTAAGTATTATTTCCTTAATTTAAACGCAAAACATTACCCTACCAACATGTACTATAAGAACTCTATTATAATCAGGAGATAAGCTTTTGAAGAACGTTATCATTGCACAAATTTACTAAGTCTGTATCCATGAGAATAGGAGTTAAAATGTCATCGATGGGATTATTCCTCTAAGCAGTTGCTCGGATCATACAGAGATCCAATTCGTTCATGTATGATGGACGGCTGTTTTGCGTACCTCTTCTTACTTTGACAGATTCGTGTTTGAAGCAATCCAAGTTACCAACTCTGCCACCCTAACCTCAAGTTTTTGTTCCCATACCCTGTACCCAGCACTGCTGGCTCTCTTCACTCTTTATGAAAACATTACTTCGAGTATGGCTCATCGCCGATAAGCTTTGTAAATCTCTAACTCGTGATTTTCCAAACAATCTTCGACCTTCTCTATTTTATAGAACTATTTTTTTTTCCACATCACAGTCTTTTATTTTCTTCATTCATCTCTTTATACGTAGTTCTATCTTTTTCATAACCCAGTGTGTGGCCTTCGTCAGGAAACTTTTGTCCGCGACTGAAGCCATCGGCATGATATAAAAAGGAGGGAAAAAACCCGACGATGATGGATCATACGTCGCAGTATCTAACGCTTGGGTCATGAAATTCATACACAGTCGCCTGAACCGTTGGCTCAACTCACTAAACCGATGAACATATTCTTTGCTCCGCTACTTTAGGCATATATCTCGTCGTCCTATTGGCTTCCAGCTTGGGACCCACAGCAAGATTTTAAAGGGAGTCCAAAGCGGGCTATTAAAATTTGGAAAATTTTCAAGAAAATCCGGGAAATCTGAAATATATATTTCTGAATATTACCAGTTGGCGGGTTAGATGATACCTACACAACCATTATTAAGGGATAATTCCTGTGGTAATGCAACACTTATGCTTATTTTATACTTAAGGGCGAAAAATGGAAGGAAATGCCGGTCAAAAATAGCAACAATTTCACCGCTCCTCACGCGAGTCTATCCCGTCCGCTAGTCAGCTGGCGGTATATAAACAATTCGTGTGCTGCCATCCATTGGCAGAAAACGGAACTAGTCTCACTTCCTGAGTGAGTTACCCCCAGGGCCTGTATTTTGAAAATTTTAAGCAGCACGAGTTACCTCGTGAAAAATTCTCCTTGCCTGATCTTCTTTCCAAATACACTTAGGAAGATAAGTCACGGGGTTGATAATTGTGGATTACATTCATGTGAATTATCAGCAGTTATAACCGCAAGAAGGATGCTTTTGTCATAGCGATGCTCGCGTTTCCGAGGCATTGTTTTCAGGAATAATCAGCATTTTTGGTGAGGAGCCGTCAAGAAAGTCTGACATTCTCATCGTATTAATGTATAACGCTGTTTCCCATATAATGCATATTTCGTGTGTGCAACCGTGATTATAATGAGATACCGTCACTGGTGCCAAGGCAAAGAAGTGCGGGATATAACGGGGGTAAATTCAAGACTAACCCTTGCAAGGTATTATGGCTTGTGCACAAGGACGTTGTCGAAACTTAGCAATACACACATAAACGTTTTCATTCTTTCATTAAAATTGGTCTCATTAAAAATTGTCAAGGCCTTAGATTTTTTTTGATATTCTGCTTTGATCACGAAATATAAATTATTTTGATTCACTTGCCTTGCTTTATTTTTTTTTTCTTTCAAGATGGGGACGAATATGAAATGGTGTTTGATTAGTCGAGATGTTGAAATATTTAGTTCACTCGAGATCACATGTTGGTAGGTTATGAATGCTCGGTTAGGAGACCTTGGCTCCGGTCTCCCTGGGTCAAGAGACTTTAGCCCTGGTCTCCCTGGGCCAGGAGACCTTGGATCAGGTCTCACTGGGTCAGGAGACCATGACTCCGGTCTCCCTGGGTCAGGAGACCATGACTCCAGTCTCCCTGGGTCAGAAGACCTTGGCTCCGGTCTCCCTGGGTCAGAGACCTTGGCCCCGGTCTCCCTGGGTTAGGAGACCTTGGCTCTGGTCTTCCTGGGTCAGGAGACCAAGGCTCCGGTCTCCCTACTGGGTTAGAATACCTTAGTTAAGAGACCTTAGCTCCGGTAATGCTGGCCTGGGAGAGATGTACGTGCCCCGGTCTCGCTGAGTCAGACCTATAGACCCGCCTGTCTGACGGAAGGGGTAAAGGCGGTGCGGTCTCCACAGGACCCCCCAACGCGTGCGTGCGGGGAAGGAAGCGTCCGTCGCAACGCCCTCGTCAGGTTCTTAATTGCCGTCCCTGTGTGTCGGACGGTGGGCAGCAGTCTCTGTGTATGCCTCATATTCCTGCCGTCTGTAGATACAGACTCTCGTGTCTAAGAGACAAAGATATCCTATGCATAGTGATGATGCCAAGAGTCTCCCTGGTGCACTCTTTTGGTAAACGCCGCTGCCTTTGAAATACGCAGTCTGGTGTTCGAGTCCCGATTCCAGGCTTGAAGCCCACAGTTAACTCGGCTTGTTCATCCTCTGCTTTTAGGATAGTAGATACGTTCCTGGCGATACGCACGCATATGTGTATAGAACTTTCCTGTGCCTGGCTGTGCTGGAGGCCAGTGTAGCCCCGTAGCCCCTGAGTGAGCGAACACAACACAGGAGTTCAGCTTACCCGGGGAACGATCCGCTGTTGCTTGCAAGGTTAAGTGTTTCCTGGAACCACCCTGTAGATGGCGAGGCTGTACCGTTGTCACATCCGATCAGAGGCGGAATTGAGGTGTGCTCCGGTCCGGTCAGCCTCGAACCACATTTTGCTAGCAGCTGCTTTAGGGTTAAATTGGCCAACCGACGCCACAGTCGGTGGAGCCGTCCGAGGTCCGTAGCAAAACGAGAGATCGTTTTATCGTAACGTAAGCACAGAACAAAAACGATATTTACGCCAGTGAACGACGGGTTTCAGAACGATCACCTGGTAACTTTGAGAGGTCGGTAGGCTCTCGGATTGTTTCGTCCTTATGTCATACTATGACGCTTCGAAAGTGTAAAGATCATTTTTGTGTTATGTTTAGTAACGCGCAGCTTATTCACGTCCTGGTAATATGAAGTCAAGTATCATCTGAAATTAATGAAGAATTATATGTATTTGTTTGCTTCCAGTTACAGCTAGCGTTTTAACCTTTTATCCTTCAATAAGTTAATTATATTACGTTTTTATTTTATTTTGCCGTACCGAAACACTAAAAACGTGAGCAACAAAAAAGTAAACTAAATATTTTATTGGAAATAACTTTCCAGTTACGTTTTCTTTGAACGTTATTTCACTCCACTTCAGAAAATGAAAATGCCAATTTTTGTGAAGTGGAAACGCTGGAGTTGAATTCATGTCAGGATATTCATTTATTGGTACCGATAGCCATGTTCCCAGACGTTTGCATATCTGTCTGTCCGTCTGTATGCTTTCTACCTACATATATGAGAGGCGTTTTGCCGGACTCCACTGCATATGGTTACACTGCGAATGAAAATTCTTTGGCGGGGCGGTATCACTGGGAGTACAGTCTGGTTAAAGAACTTCTCACTCCAAAGAAGTCCACATTTCCCTGCTACTGGAAGCAGCGCAGCCTTAGGCTGCTCAGGAGCCTCTGGAGAGAGATTATGGGTGACAACTCCAGGACTCAGAAAAAGGTCCTTGGATGATTGTATATGAAATGACATGATATTTGTGAAAGAGGTTCTCAGACTTCTCCTGCAAGTGGTGACGCAGGGAGCAAAAAGAGACGCCGCTAGACGGAGAGGAGGAGTACTACAGAGCCCCAAAGGAACCCCTCTTCCCCCTCCCCCCTACGTTACTTAGAGCACAGCCTTGCTGGAATAGGGGAGCCCTATTTAAGAGGGAGCTTGCTGGGTTTGCGCAGCTAACAAATCCAAGGGTGGAATGACGTGATGAATATAGAGAGTTAGTACAGCAACGGGTATGAGGCGTGGAGAGCGAATGTTCTCAGAGCGCTGAGGTTGGGTATAGAAGCAGGGCAGGAAGTCCCGACGCCAGTGCCGGGCGCATCAAGGTAACGTAGCATGTGACGATGCAGTTCCTTCAAGTGGCAGATATGGCGAGTTGATTCACAGTCTGTTTCATGACCAGGTAACGAATGCGTTATTTTGTTATTACGGCCCTAATAACGCAGGTTTGATGATAGTAGATTGGTAAAGCGCTCGGCTTTTTTAAAAATTTACTGTTGAAAAGCTTAGCAGGTGTTGGATTTTTGACGTGGAAAGTCTAGCTTTGGTATGTCGCGTGAAAGGGATGATATGAAATGGCGCTATACTGTGAACTGCGTTAAAAGTCATGTAGGGCTTTGCGGTCCGAGCTCTGCCTGGCGTATTCAGGTGACCCCGGAGTGGCAACAGTAACATATGGCAACACTGCCTGTTCACTGGTCCCTCCCATATGGCAACACTGCCACATTACTGGTCTTCCTTCCCCCACTCCAGTGAATTTCTTTGACCTTCACGAACTCTAGATGAGTGATATCGCTGCAAAATTGGAGGGTTAGTTCTCCTTCACCAAAACCACTACCGTTGCTGTGTTGCAATGCATCCTGCAGACTTGCACGTAACAGTCTCCCAGACCAAGAGCAAGCAGAAGTCGAGCACGGACGGTGTGGCAGCAAGCAATCTTGAGTTGACTTTTGTTCTCGAGTTCTGCTTGACTTCCAAGACACAATAATGCCTCGCCAGCACGCCGGCAAAGTTGGCCCCAAGTTGGAGAGGAGTTGAATAACACGATACGCCTCACAACATCAACAATTTTTGATGCACCAAAGGCGGGTAGCCGCAGCGACTCCTCGTGTCAGATCATTGCATGTGAGGGTGATTGTTGATCGGCAACGAGTGGTTATAAGATTGATTATCAACGGGAGGTTATCAACGAGCGGTTATGTTTGATTATCAACGAGAGGTTATCAACGAGCGGTTATAAGTTTGATTGTCAGCGATCGGTTATGAGTTCGATTGTCAACGAGCGGTTATAAGTTTTGCTTATCAACGAGCGGGTATAAGTTTGATTATCAACGAGAGGTTATAAGTTTTGATTATCAACGAGCGAGTATAAGTTTGATTATCAACGAGCGGTTATAAGTTTTGATTATCATCGAGCGGGTATAAGTTTGATTATCAACGAGCAGTTATAAGCTTGATTATCAACGAGCGGTTATAAGCTTGATAATCAACGAGTGGTTATAAGTGTGATTATCAGCGAGCGGTTATAACTGTAACTATCAGCGACTATAGAGATGATGAGTTGTAGGAAGTTTGAGAACCACAGGCAAGGTAGCAGAGAGGCAGCAGTACAACAGGCGCAGGGCAGCACTCGTACCGAGTCTTCCGTCACATTGCCAATGGGAGTTACGACCAACTACTCGTGTTCTTACACGGTAGTCTGGATGAGTGAAATGTATGATACTTTTAAAAAATAATCTTAAAAGCGTTTCAGAAGATAGATTTCTTTAAGCAATGACATGAACTTTGAACTTCCTCTATCAATGAATTCTGTTGTTTCTTCTGTCACAGGGAAGCTTGACTGTGCCTCATCGTTCAGACGCACCTGTGCTCTTACACAGCGCAGTAAATCCTCCTCAAGTAAAAAATTCATTGAATTTATCAATTTCTTTTGATACATGAGGTTATGGTCTAATGCAAATCCTTGTGCAGTACCTACTGTTTTCTTTAAAATAACAAAACCTCTTTGAAGACAAGCAACTACAAATTGTAAACCCCTTTCTTTATATGTAAATCTGCCATTTTCACTTGTCTGGCAAGCTGAATCTTCTCTAGCCTCATCAGATGACTGTTTACCAATAAAATTATCTTCAACAATTATCTTTGTCTTAGGAGTCTGCATATCATGAACCATTGTGTTATCAGGTACCAAATCTTGGACAGGAGAAGGAAGGCTTGTGTTTTGACAAGGAATCACCGTTTCACACGGTGAATGTCCACTCACAAGTTCCTGAATGTTAGGTAATGAGATCTTATAAATACATGCATATACATAACCTAGTTTTATCCAGAGATGGTAATTCTCTGGATGAAGGGTCACAAGAGTCTGAGCTGCTATTAGGGCATCATTGAATCTTCCTGCAGCAATATTTACATCAAATAAGACAGAACAGCTTACTGTTGCCTGGTCAGAGTTCTTAGAAGTTTGATGTAATTTATCTGCATAATTAACAGCTTCACATGGAGTGCCTTTCTTGATATGACATCTGGCTAAACTTTCCAAGCATTCTCTTCTACAAGTGGTATTACCAGGAGGTAACATATTCAAAACTTCCTCATATTTTGTCAATGCAGTATCATATTCCTTACTTAAATACATATAATCTGCTACATATTTTGTCGCACTTAATTCATCATCTGGAGACACAAAGTGTTCTGGATGAACTTGCATAAACCAGCAGGGTTCACACATCCGAGCTGAGTACTCCTCAACAAAACTGTTACGCTGATGCTTTTCCTCAAAAAGGTCATCATCGAAGTTAGCAAACTCCATCCTGAAATCAAATCATAACAATGAATATCTTGTAACTTCATAGCTTTTATGGTGAACTATCTTATCAAATCCTGAAGACATTAAATGAGGAAAAGTTTCTACAGTACTTGCACCATCTGGGTATTGGTAATAGGCCTACCACATGGAACTGGATGTCTCTGCCTATGACTGCCTGATGTGGTTGAGGCTGAGAACTCAAGGTTTCAAAAATATCAATTTCCAATAAAAGGGCGTCTGGTCCTATACAAAGCTGGAATGCCAGCAACAAGAGGTACAGATTCACATTATAGATAGAAATGTTCATCCATCCATCATTTTTGTTCATCCATCCATCATTTTTAATTCCATTGTCACGTGGTGGGTTATTGGCATTCATGCAACTTTGGGAATTCATTTTCCAGATCTACGAGGTCCCAGATTCAACCCTACAGGTTGGCTAAAAGGCAGTTTCCAAATTCTGTGAGATAAGCATAAAGCAACTGTAAACTGATGAAAGCAAGAAGATAAAAGGAAGGTAATTTTTAGTCTGAAAATAAAAATCCAATGGTCCTGATTCACTACGATATTTTTAGTTATTTCAAGCATGGACATCTATTAAGTAAAACAGAAACAAAAAAAAAAGCTTACATAATTACATTTTTGTATTCTGTCATATTGCTTCTAGCTTTCATGACCTATTTCAGCCTGTCTAGCATCAAATCTGGCATCTTCCATCCACATCTTTCTAATTTCCTGTTGCAATCTTGGCACTGATGGGGTTGCACACTCATGGCTTATTTTTAATCACATTCCAATAATTTTCCATTGGATTTTGATTGGGCAAGCCACATGGCCAATCCAACACTTCTATATTCTATTCCTGAGCCAATGCATTACTGATTTTGTTTTGCGGCAATGTACACTGTTCTGCATAAAAACATTGACACTGATGTATAATGTTAAAATTATCAGTATAAGGAGAAATTACAACCCCTGTTGACCCCTCTCACCAATGAAGCATTCCCCATACCATGCTTTGTCGTTTTCAATACGTAACGAGGCAAGTAACAGGTAACATCACTTAGCTATCCTTACATCCTTTGTGATGCACTTATATGACCTTTCATCTCTCCACATCATTTTCCACCAGTGTGAAACAGTCCAATCTTTATATTCATGACCAAAATAGCCAAACATTTGATACACATCTGATATGTGAAAAGGAGTTTCTTGGCAGAATGATCTGATGGCAAATTCCAATCCCTCTGCATGTGCTGTTTTATCATTCTATCTGACACCCTAGCAAGGATTCTGGGGTTCCTTTTTTGAAGCTGAGTTGCATGTAGGGACAGATTTTTCATCACCTCATGCCTCATAAGGTTGTCAGTTGCCTTACTAGTCTACCTCAGTGGATCAGACTCAGCATTTCCAAGAGAGATGATGTTAGAAAGAGGCCGAAGAGCCAAAGCAACAACAGTCCGGACATGTACTTGGTCCTGCCAGTATATCTTGACATAATGCATGTAAACACATTTCTTACTTCCAAGCAATAAAATGGGCCTTTAGTCCCTAGGACAACATCTTAGGACCAATGATTAGTTGCTTGTAGAGAAAAAATATCAACCAGAACAGAAAAAGCAAAAATATCACTAAACACAAGGACAGTGGGCACAAGTTACATCTCTCCACTCTCAATAACACAAGAGTAACTGGGGTGTCCATTCATGTTCAGCTGACTCTGAAGATTGTTCCATGCTGCCAGACATATAATGTCCTCACCATAAGCCAGCAATAAGATTTTATCCATGAATAAAACCTGATGTATGAAACCCTTACAGTATCTTGAATGCTAATCATCAGAATTTTTTGTGAAGAACGCAGAAAAGTTCGTGAGAGAGAGTAAAATGAGTGTAAAATGAGGCAAGAATGCAGTGAAGGATGTAAATCTGAGGCTTATCTGGAGATACCAATTGCAGTGCAAACTTGAATTATCAGTAATGGATTGCCATTACTAAGGACCCTATCATTATTTTCAAGGTGACCTTGACCTTTAACATTTTCACCGCAATACTAATAAGGAACTATCTTGTCCAAAGGGAAACACTCACTTTAAGTGTTAATGAAATCCACCCCAATGAAAGAATTTTTGTGCAGCAATGTAATGTGCAGAAAATGTACTCACCTAAAACATTAACTCAAAAGTGCAGCAGTGACCTTGATCTTTGACTCCAAAAATAATAGCACTCTTTGTTTTCCTACAAAGTTTCTTCCTGTCAAGTTTTACTAAAATAAGACATGGGTTTTGTGGTTAACCTCCAGACACTAAACTGTAGACGGACAAAAAAGGCTCCAAAAAAAAAAAAATTCCATTTTGCCGGGCCTAATTAATTCCTCTAACTGCCCTTCCAGACTCTTGGCCAGTCAGGGGGTTATTTATGGCGGCAGCAGTTGTGGCACAAGTGGTGGTAAAGGTTGGTGTTAGCACTAATAAATGACGATTAGGCTCCCATGCTAGCCCACAAAAACCTACTTAACCCACAAAAGTGCTGAAATGTTGTACATTTGCAATAACAAAACTGTTCTAAACAGTGAATACAATTAAATAGGAAAAAATTTTTCTAAACTGCCAACTGTATGTCCTTTTCTCAAACCATGACACTAAATACAGTGGGGAAAATCAATGTTCTTGAAAGTCCTGAGAAGCTGCACTTGTCAGATGGTGATGTCCCATTACCATGTATCATAGTGGCATAAAGTTATCTATTACAGTGTATTTATTGTATATTGTACTGACAAAATCATATCAAACAATTTCTTTTTAATTCCCAAAAAACTCTTAATCAGAATTTACCAACTACTTGGAAAAAATTCCTTGAAAATACAGAAGGCACAAAAGATATGAAAAAATGTATCAGATAAACCATTCTTACCTTACTGGAGCGATTAAAGTTGAGCTTCTGGACTTTTACGTCCTGCTCACACGATTATGGTGACAAAGTAGAGTGCATCAGTTTATTCCCAGTTCTAACTGGCACTGTGGAAACCAATGGGTTGTTGTACAGTTTGGAGAGTCCATCATAACATTCATCACCAGGAGCCAAACTGAGGAGGAGGTAACAAAAATCATTTATGATGACAACAACTCATAATATAATTATCAATGCTAATTTTCAGGACCTTAACTAAGAAAGTGATTGGGATGCCCACCAAACCTTAAAACCTGATATTACATTCTTTGTTTTCATTACCATAACCTCAACATCATCAATTATTCTATCAAAATCTAAAATACAATCTGATATATAGTATACCTTACCTTCTTACCTCTAAGGATCCTATCTACGGAGCTCCCGCGGTACTCAGGATGCCAGCCACACTTGCTGAGCAGGACTGCAAGATACAAAATGTGGCAACGTGAGTGGGACGAGTACAGGGCAATAAAGTAGTAATTGTCTAGCGTCTTCAGTACGGAAGAAGCATCTTGGACATGATGGGTCTTGTGATATGATGAAATGTTGTTACTATTTAGTCTCTTGTGTAATCATATCAAATAATGTAATTCAATACGATACAGTTTAATGCTCCAAGTCATGCATCACAACTGTTATTACTGCATTCTCTAAATACTACACTACTACTATAGAACAAAAATCACTCAATATCGAATATTTATAACGCAGGTAATACTAATAAATCATTTATCGATATATTTACAAGACACAGATTAACATGACCTTTCCATCAAAATAAGTTGATGGTCAAAATGCTACCGACATGTTGTGGATCATGGATAGGGGCTATGGGGTACAGGCTACAGGAACCTTTTGACCCATGTTACCTCAGTACTAGGGCATAGGTAAGGGGTAAAAATGTTTGGGTACTAGGGCATGGGTATGGGGTAACAATGTTTTGGGTATCACTACCAATGCTCGTACAACAACTGAGGCACAGGCCACATGGCATGGTGATTTGATACAAGTTACCTAGGCACTGGGGCAGACTGGCAAGCAGATTAGGTGATAAAGCAACCAATGACTCGAAGAAAATGGCCAATAAATATCCATACCAAGTCTACCCATGTGCTCGGGTAACATGCCTTTGACATTGTACCTCGCATGACTGAAGACGTCTGTATGTTACCTGTACGTATTCCTGTAACGCCATGCCTCCTAAGGCTCCCAGAACTGTACACTCAGGTCCTTATTATGACTTGTACCAACTTAATGCACAATGCATGCATTAATCTGTGTCAATATATCACTGTCAGTTTCTTTCCACCATCAACACCTGCACAACAATAATAATGACGTTGCCAGCTACTGTATATAAAAGAAAAAAACATTATGGGTAATTTTCTACCATAGGATGATAAGTTTTCTTTATATCTTAATTATGTAAATAATTAATATTTGAAAAGAGTAAAGTACTATTAATTTTACCAGCGCTAAAAATAAAAGAAAATATAATAGTCGATAACTTCATCAAGGTGTCTCACGGCCT
>JAUUDW010323297.1:0-13388 GCA_032361385.1 Panulirus guttatus
AGAGAGAGAGAGAGAGAGAGAGAGAGAGAGAGAGAGGCGTATGTCTGTGTGTATGCATTCATATAACGCATTGGAGATGGCCATGATTATGGTATTCAGCAGTCCGTGACGTCTTGTCTACTATATAATGAAAATATTAAGAACTTTAACATTATGGGTAAAATTTGGTTTTGGTATTTCATCGCTGGATCTTCCGTTTCCCCCCCGTCATTTTGATTTGAAAAAATGTCTCTGCAAAAAAGTCTTCAGATCTACGTTTTGGAACATTACGTTTCGTTAACGTCAGATTATTTCTCCACCTTCTCCAGAACCTTGCATATATATTCTATCCATCCTTTCCTCCCTGCCTCCTGAATAATCCAGCGCCATCGACCATATCCCCCACCTCGCTACCAGCAGGGCCTGACTATGGAACCCCCTCGCTGACAAAAAACCCCACTTGTATATTCTACGAGGCAATCGTCCCATCCAGAGAGATATTACCGTAGTGCAAAAACGTGGGCCACAAGGGCCGTCTTGTCAATCAAGGCAGAGCGGTAGACGGCATTAGCGGCTACGAGGCCCCGACAGGTCGTCAGCTGTGAGCTGAACGGGAGGCATAATGAAGCAGATGCTGGCGGCGCCCCGTCCGTGTTGCTGGGTAAGGCATCCCAAGCCTTGCTACTCGTTAGCAGAGAGAGAAAAAAAAGAGAACAAGTTTTCATTTTCACCCCAACAGCTCTCTTCTTCCTCCTCCTCCTCCTCCTCCTCGTTAGTCGATAAGATCGTCTTCATTAGCACCGAGGGAGGGTGCCCCTTGCGGGTGAGATGTGTGTGTTTATGTGTTTCCAGACAGTGGTATGAAACGCCAGCCGGGTGTGAGCAGCGCCGTAGGTATCACCAGTGGGTTCAGCATCACCATCGAGTCCATAGTCGCTCATCAGGAGCCATCACAATCATCATTATCGTCATCATCTTCCCCACTGTCATTTTCGCTATGGTTATCTTCTGTGGGCGTCAGGAGAGGACTGAGCAATCATCCCAGCCGTTTCGGGCCCTGGTTATCATCAGAGGCCGCAGCTATCATCCCAGCCATCCTAATTGGTTATCATTAGAGCCCACAGTAATCATCCTGCTACTCTGTTACCGTCAGCGCCATCTTTGCCACCATTATCCTCACCATCTTAACGAAGGAACGACCTTGTAAGCCTCACTATATCACCATATATCGTATGGAAAATCACCGTCGTCTCACTGATCTTATGTCTGGCATTTTCCAAATTTCCAGCTCCATTTATCATCGCATTCAAACCAACTGAGTCGTATTCTCATACCACCAGATTCGTATCTCCAATCCACCTGATTCGTATCGTCAGACCACCTGATCCGAGTCCTCAAATATCCTGATTCGTATCCTTAAACCACCTGATTCTATACGTATCATCAAACTAAATGATTTGTATCCTCAAGCCGCATGATTCGTATCCTCAAACCACTGGATTATTATCCTCAAACCAATTGATTCGTATCCTCGAACCACATGATTCGTATCCTCAAACCTCCTGATTCGTATCTTTCCAAATTGTTTTCCTATTTTATTGATGTCTTTCCCGTACGTCTTTGGTCCTTCCCTCTGGCCAGTCTCCAGATGATGCGAGGCACTTTGCACATGATGGTCAACTCCGTTGACGTCAGACTCCACCCACACTCCTGGCTCCCAGACCGCCGCCACCACCACCACCACCACCACAGTCACCACCAATCCTCCACCAGCAACACTAACCTCTTCCCCCGTTGCCATTACTCTCTTCACAGCCACCATAAAAGTTCTCCTTATATTTACCTTTGTAAATTACCTTCCTCCATTCATCTTGATATGTGACCTAAACACTATTTCTTCTTTTCTATTTTTTCCCTTCGTCTCCTTCAGTCATATTTCACGTCTCCCCCTTACCTTTCCTGGACGCTGTTCCTTTGCATCCACAGGCATTCGCTCTCAGTACCATTCTTTCGTCCGCTCTTCTTAAAGCGAGCTACTGAGACTAGCTGGTCTTGGGTAGGTGGACTCTCCCTTCAGAGTGACTCATTACCACACACACACACACACACACACACACTGCTCCGAAGCCCCACTCTGAGGCTCCGCCCCATCCGAATGCTCGACCCCAACTTTTTTTTTCTTTTTTTTTGTGTGTGTGTGGACGCGTAGCTAATGACCCCGCCTCTCACAGAAGAGCTACTTAGGACAACTGTAGCTGATACATTCATCAGTCTTTAATTCTTGAAAATAGAGAGAGAGAGAAAGGAAGAGAGAGCAGTTTATTACATGGTGAAGCAGTTTCATAAATATATTCTCTGGGAAACACACTGCTCCGAGAGACAATGTATAAATCTTATGTACGACACAGTAAGGGTTAATGTCCAGGCAGGTGTAAATTCTAATTATTTTGTGTACTGTATATAATCAGTGTATTTTGTGTACTCTGAATGGTTCATTTAGCTTCGTCCGCGCTGAATAATCTATTCAATTCTTGTACTGGAAGTAGTACCCCCTGAATGTACATCTCAGTGTACTCTGAGGACCTTTTCTCGTGTACTCCAAGTACACCATACGTTTCATGTACTCTGAATATTCCTCGTAAGTGCACTCTGACTACATACTGTAAGCTCTGTGTACCTTCAAGTGCACCCTGAATATTTTGTATACACAGTGTTATGGTAATACTCTGGTAATACTCCGAGTACTTCAGGTTTTGGGAGTACTCGGAACTACAGATCCATATGTTTAAGAGTGTTTTGTGTGCACCAGCAGCCCACACTTTACGCCTCCAGTGTGCACCCTCCGCCTACTGTCTGCACCCCCTGTGTGCACCCTCAGCCCACTATCTATGCCCCTTGTGTGCGCCCTGAGCCCACTATCTACGCCTCTTGTGTACACCCTTCGCACACCGTTTGTGTCCCTTGTAATTCCCACACACACTTTGCACGACGTTTTCTCTGTGTACCCTCGATATTCTGTGTAGTCTCATCACTTTTAAGTCTTTGAAGTGTTCCCTCTACTTTAGGTATTGCATGCCCTTCATTGTACCCTGAATACCGTCTTTACTCCCTTTTATTTTCTAAGTGCATGGAATTCTGCCGTTAAGTATATTGCCGTCGTGCACACATCAGTAAGGCGACACTTCGTCATTTTCTAAACAAAATATGACAAAAGAAAACGCATATAATCAAGAGGTTTTGTGGTTAGACCACCAGGAACGGTTTGTAAGCTCCTAACGACCCAGTCAAGCACGGCCGGACAGCCATGTAACAAGGACATTGTAATCAGGCAACCAATCAGCCCAAACAATGAGGACCTTTGCATTCATCCTGTCAATTAAAGGAGGGAGGTAGTTAGTTCCACGCACAACCAACCATTGCTGGACTCAGGGCACATGCCTCACTCCTTCCTGGTGTAAATGCGTTCCAGACCGCCCTGGAAAGTATACCTCGCATCCTAAGCTCTGCCTCTGAGGAACCAAAGGGAACTGGAATTTCACTGTCTCTCTGGACCTGTTGGGGAGGGTAGGTCAGGTCTCCAGAGGTCCCACAGTGACCTGGATTACACTGTCCAAGGGCAGAGAAGACCCGGAGACCTGAGGTTTGTCATGGAGGTGGAGCTAAGTCAAGGTAGGGAGGGAGGGAGGTTGGTGCTGGAGGACCCTCAGAACCAGTCACTGGAGGGACTGGAGTGAAGGAGGGAGGCGCATCGCTGGAAGGATGGGCAGAATTACTGTGCAGAGGAAATTGACACGAAGGAGTGTTCTAATGGATAGTAAGAAGCTCTGGAGTTGGGTAGGAATAGGGGGAGGAGGATAATGAAAGAACAAAGACTTTATAGAAACGAGAATAGTTAGAGCTTGGATAGGTTGGCTCTGTCTCTCCTTTCCTCTCCCTCGCATCACGAGCTTCGGACACCACTTGCTGACCCCGCCGGCGCCCCTGGGAGCCGAAGGGGTTTATTGTTAACAAATTGCTCCTGAGGTATCGACCCGTTAAATGTCGGCCGATCTTATCAGCGGGCCCTCAATTCTCATACTCATTTAAGATGGCGCGACAAGATCTTATCGTCTGAGTTGAAGCAACTCTTTTTTTTTTATCTCGAAAAAAAAAAGTTGATAATCAAACTGGCAGCGTAAATCACTCATGGAATCAAAAGACACCTACAGCAACCGCTTCCATTACCTTCGATTAGAACATACTTGAGGTCCGCCAAATCGTTCCCCCGATCTTATGACCTCGTGTGTTCTCTGAGCATCTTCAGAAAGCTTTGTGCTACATTCTAGCACATCAGAACACCACTTTAACAGTGATTTAGGTCGTGCCATTTTTCAGTAAAGGATATTTAGTAAATGTGATCAATGGAAATCCAGATAATCATAACCACAGAGAGTACGCGAGCTTTATTAACAAGGCCATTAGGTAGTTTAGCACCTGCTCAAGGGTTCAGACTCGGTAGAGATGAATGTCGAGTTAACATTATGATGCAGCTCTTTAGTTACGTAATCCATTAGATTATATCTCGTTATCGCTCTGCTGTAAGATTGTATTTTACGGGGAAGTTTAAGAGACCATCTAGGGGGTTTCTGTATACGATTTAGAAAGACCTTTCAGTTCTCCTCAGTTCAATTAAGTGTATTGTCTGGTTTCACGATTACTTTCGTGGTGTATTTTTCATTTAGGGACGCTGTTGTGAAAGGAAAAAGAAGGAATATTTTGGTATGTCCTCTCTCTCTCTCTCTCTCTCTCTCTCTCTCTCTCTCTCTCTCTCTCTCTCTCCCCACTTTGGCACTCAGACTCTCCCCCCAGACCCCAACTTCTCCCCCAACACCAGGGTTCAGAATATGGAACAGGAGTGGGGGGGGTGTTTGCTGGCTTGTCTCCCTCTTCAGCTGCGGTGTGTTCACTGATTCGGTGTTCTGTCTCGGTTCCTCCGCCGTGGCTTCGCTCAGACGCTGATGAACCGTTCCCTCCAACTGGCTTCGAGACCCCGAACCCTGAACCCTTCTTGATCGAGTCAGAACATTTGGTGATTGGGTTGCAGCAGCATTCTCCGAACTTCAGTAAAGCTGAGGATTAGATGATTGGATAAAAGTTGTTCGACTTTATTCAGTAAAGTTATGGTCTTAGGCCCAACTTGCAGGACCTTTCAGTAGATTAAAAAAGATTGGGTAATTGGACTCAATTTCTCGACCCTTAGTATTTATAAAATTGGGTAATTGAATTTGGCTTCCTCACTTAATGTCAGAAAATAGGACTCGGTCGGCTTTCAACGGTCATGAAATGGGTACTTAGGCCTTGCTTCGGTTTTCACTTTTTTCAACTTTTCTGTAATCAGAAAATTGAGAAATTGGGCTCCTTTTGCCTTCCGCCTTTTTCGACTTTTTTATGGGCAGAAATTTGGTTAATTGGGCACAACTTCCCAGACTCTCAGTACTCATAAAACTAGGTAATTGGGTTCAGCTTCCTTGTCCTTCAGAAGCTGCAAAATTGGGTGGCCGATGATCGACCTACTCGAACTTAAATAGGGTCAGAAAATTTGGTAATTGGGCTCAGCAGCTTTGCTCTTCCGTACCACTTGACGATTTTCTATATAGCTTTGGGAAATTTTCTTTTTACGATTTTATCACTGCGATTAATCAGAAATTAATCGAATATTGGTGATTAGATCGTGATCAATGTTCTAAAGTGATCATCTGATGATTATAAAACGCGCAAGTAATCACTGTTTCGAAGTGACGGGGAAGCGGTTGGATAAGTGATTTACAGAGTCGTGCGTAAAATGATGTCATTTACTGAAGAACGTGTAAATTACGTTCATTTAGTGAGACATGTGTGAAATATGACTTCGTGAGTCATGAATGACGGCAGTAAGTGAGACGCTTGTAACTGACGTCGCGTGCAATGTCATTTTATGAGTCTCATAAATCGACATCATGTTGCGGGTTGGGCGTAAACGGCATCCTCTGATTAGTCGCGTGTTGTAATTACTTCGTTTGGCGAGTCGTGTGTAATTGATGTTACTTAGGGAGTCGTGTGTAAATGATGCTGCTTAGCGAGTCGTGTGTAAATGATACTACTTAGCGAGTCGTGTGTAGATGATGCTACTTAGCGAGTCTTGTGTTAAGTTACGCTACTTTGCGAGTTGCGTGTAAATGATGCTACTTAGCGAGTCGTGTGTGTTGTCACTCATTGAGTAGTGCGTAAATGATATTCTTTGATGAGTCATGTGTAAATTGTGGCATTATTTAGTCCTTTGTTAATAGTTTCATCCTACTGAGTTTCATCCTACCGAGTCGAGTATAAACTGAATCCCTTAGTCTGTCCCTTGTAAATGACATCACTTCGTCAGTCGCCTGTAAATGACATCATCTAGCAACTGGTGTGTAAATGACCTCGTTTAGTGAGTCGCATGTAATTGGTGTCATAAAATGAGTCGCGTGTAAAAGACATCTTTTAGTGAATCAAGCGTAAATGATGTTTACAAACGGCATGCGTCTGGCTGCTGTTTCCTATAGCTTATGTGTGGAGGACAGCCATACGAAGATTGACCGTTATGGCACCACCCTTCTTATTTTCCCCTCTACACAACGAAGCTGCGGAGCTCTCCAACGTCTTTGTAGTGAACCTCTTCTCATAACCTTTCCACATTTTGCTGGTCGAGTTTATAAACACCTAAGGAACCGAGATTATTCCATTTTCTTTCTTTTCCCTTTTTTCCTGTAGTTAGTATTTTACCAGACCTTACTTATCATCATGATCATCATGATTATGGCAAGACTATACCAATGCCATGTTGGCCCTCTGTAAAAATATGATGACGAGAATGAGGAGGATTGCGGGGAACAGTTGGTGACTCACCTAAAGAAAATAAAAACTGAGTTAAAGTTAAGATAAGAATTAGCTTTTCCCACTAAGACCTGGAAAAAATATGCAAATTACAGTAGGAGTGTAGGAGGGTGCGTGCCTCTCCCAGCATGTATTTAGTTCAGGGACGACTGGAGGCACTTTTTGCTCTGAGTCAAAGACGTTATGGGACATTTATGTGAATAAATGCGTGTGAAAATGAGAACATGCAAATGAGCAATTTTTTTGAGCTATTGAAAATGGGTGTGTGTGGTGGAAGGAGAGATGATATCCTGGGATGTGTGAGGGAGTCGGTGTGGTGACTGTCGAGGATGTACAGTGAATGAGTGGGAAAGTAGAAATAGTAATGATGATAATGATAATAGTAATGATAATTAATGGTTAATGGAGTTTAGGGAAGCCAGAAGCTAAATATATAGAGAGAATATGCAGGTAGTATAGACAGAGGTGTTTGAAAACAAGAGGCAGAGAGAGAGAGAGAAAGAGAGAGTCCATCAAATAGCTTTTAAACACATACTAGAGTGAGATAATATCCGCCCTTGAAACCACTCACTCACACGTTCCTTATCGTTGAGTCTACACTAGCTCAAGCCCAAACACTCACTCACTCACACACTTCATCCACACTTTAGACTCACCTTGACTGGCTCACACTTTTTCTCATACTGCTGCCACACATGCGAAGTACCCACTCAACGAGTGTGACGTTAACCTGATCATCATCAACTTCTTACTGCACCCTCAGCACAGTCAAGTATGATTTCATACTCTTATTTACCGGCTTTCATCATATGTTCATTTTCACCTGTATTCTCTCTAGACTTATTCACATCCGCTTTCACTAGACTTATTAGGCAAAACTCACAATGGACTCACTCACACTAACGAGACTTATTCACTCACAAGAGTTATTCACACGTACACAAATGGGATTTATTCAGCATATTCGCTTATATTCACACACTCCCCTTGCATTTTTTTACTCACGTAGCTGTTCCCTCCCTTGACTCACCTCTTGTTTCACCTTACCCACCTTCGCCCTCACCCAAAACAGGTTCCTCACCAGCTCCCGTCCCTCGTGTCTTTCGCCTTGGCCCTGCTCCCTCTAGAGCCCCATGTCTGATGATTATCTCGGGACACTTTCTCATCATTTATTCTCCTCAACATGATCAATCTGCTCGAGAATCAGTCTCTCTTCCCCCTTTTTTCTTATTGATCATTCCCTCCCCAAACGTGTCTCCTCGATCCCCTCCATAGCTTCTCATGCGATGCGGGAGGTTAAGCAGCGATGAGTCTGGTCAGTACTTGGATGGGTGACCAGAAGGGAACGTCCAGATGCTGTTGGCTCGTGGGAGGGTGAGCACCATGCGCTATTCCTTCCCAGTGGCAAGACCTCGTCGAGCGAGCTTGTACTCTCTCTCTCTCTCTCTCTCTCTCTCTCTCTCTCTCTCTCTCTCTCTTTGAGAAAACGGAGGAAGAAGCTTCCTGTATCTTCCCTTTCAGAGCTTCATTTTTTTAAGCTTAGATATCTTACGCTTCCTCTTGCTCATGTCAGATCTTTTTTTTATTTTATTACATCAGTTATATAGTCATAGGATTAGCTTTTTTTTTTTATGTTGTAATTTATATAATTTCCACTAGTGATATTAGATTATCAGGATTTTTTTTTCTTTTTGCGTCCACGTAACAAAAAAAAATTTAGTTAAGAATTTTGCCGAAAGCTCCAGTGGGCTAATTACTTCATCCTGGCCTGTAAGGCCTCTGTTGCCTGTCCTGTGTGCGTGTGTGTGTTTGTGTGTATGTCCTTGTGAGTGTGTGTGTGTGTGTGTTTGTGTGGTTGTTATCCGAATTTGGGTAGTGTCATGGCGTGTTCGGGACGGGGCGGCAGACGGCTGGTGAGGACAGTCTTAGGGAGAAGACATCGAAGCTGTTCATCGAGCGTTGTGCACTCTTTCAGCCCCTCTGGCTGCAGGGGCAAACCTCTTGGGTGAAGGCCACAGTGACGCTGCTGCACCATCTTACAACTGCTTTTTCTGTAGCCATCATGTTATACTTGAAAGAAAAGTTTTAGTTTTTATTTCTTTTCTCTTTAGGATCGTGTGAAGTAAATGGTTTGTAGGTAAGATCAGGAAGTGACATGATTCACAAAGTGGCTGTTGGGCTTGGAGAAAAAAAAAGCTTCAATTTTCATAAAGTGACGAAAACTCACCACTTATCCTCCCTCAGTTCACCCTCAGCCCACATCCCAGTACCCGCATCGTAGGCGCCTCACACCCACCGCATGGGTTAGCACCACCATGTACAGAAACCCTAAGGAGACCCATGGGTTAACTTCACAGGAGTGAGTGACTGGCGACCCCAGGTGTACATGCGTACGCCTCTCTCCCGTGCAAGGGAAACCCTGCAAGCGCTTTTGGTCGGTGCGACACTTCCCTCTGACTCGCGTCAAGGGATTGAGACGTGTCGCCTTGCATGAGCCACCTCCGCCTTGTCCGGTAATCGAAGACAAGATACAGGCCAAGTCATCCACGAAGTGAATCATGTTTCATTTATGAATGAGCGTGTGCCTCGTCCGGGGCTCAAACGTTTTTGTTGTGAACGCCGAAGAAAATTGTGCATTAAGGCTGCCGGAGTTCTTGTTGCGTTTGTTGTTTGTTGTGCAGTCATGTTGCATATCTGATCAAAGTGATTGATGAGCGACCAACGAGGAAGGGATGTTTTCGAGCGCGAAGGTGAAGATGCCGTTAGCTGAGCCTCATGGGCTGTGAACCCTCGATTACGGTCGGCCACGTAGGTTGGAGGTGGTGGGGAGAGAGAGAGAGAGAGAGAGAGAGAGAGAGAGAGAGAGAGAGAGAGAGAGAGAGAGAGGCTGTGGCAGCACCGAGGCAAGAAAGGAAACACACTTTTTTTCCAGACGTGGAGGGAGAGGGACTCTGTCCCAGGACGAGGAGTGAAATGAATTGTCTTCCTTGGCGGAGGATGGCTCAGTACACTGAGTATTTTATGACGCTAAACAAATCCACCGTCTCTCCTATTTTGGAGGCTGTCGAGAGAGTCTCATACCATGCTAATGGTGTCTCCTTTTCCGGAAAAATATGCTTACGAGAGAGACTTATGACGCAGTTAATACAGCTGTAGTATGTACTGTATACAGCACATGTAAGATCGAATTTGTCAAAAGAATATCGACCATACAGTTTCTTTAACCGGTAAGAGTAGTGGAAGGTGTCCATCTCCCGTAACGAAAAGATATTTAAACAGTTTAACTGTAGCCGGAAGGAGCAAGTAATAGTTTGGCAGTATTAACCCAGGTCAGTAAAATGGTATGGATCACTGCAGAGCTTATTGGCTGGTGTCGTGTTGCAATGTACAGCTCTTCTGACCAGAGTTGACAACGGGGAGGCATCACTATCAACCTCAGTTAGGTCACCACTCGCGTTGAGGATCTCCGATTGAAGTGGATGCCACTGTGATTCTGGAGTGTGTACTTTGACTCCGTACTGGAGTACCTTAGCGCCTGTCGCTTTCTCTTGACATTCACTCAAAGGCAGTGGTTTCCGAACTCAGGGCCGCCACCCAGTTAAGGGTCATGAGGATGTGCCTGTGGCTCGCGGTAAGCTCCTGGGGGGGAAATAATTTTTTTATAAGAATTATGAAATTTTACGTTATGATTACATAATGAAACTGGGAATTATAAGGAATTACGAAAATACTGACAAAAGTTAATGATGAAATAATTAGTTTTAGTTCAGAATTTTTTAACGGAAATCCGAAACTCAGAGATGCTCACTCTAGGAATGAAGCAGCATGATGGTAACATGAAGCAGCATCATAGTAGCGTGAAAGCGCATCATTGTAGCATGAAACAGCATCATGGTTGCATGAGGCGGCATGATAGTACCATAAACCAGCATCATGGTAGCGTGAAGGAGTATCATTGTAGCATAAAGCAGCATCATGGTTGCATGAAGGAGTATCATGGAAGGGTGAAGCAGCATCATGGTAGCCACTGAAAAAAAAAAGTTACGAAACGAATTTTGCAATAAAGTAACATTTTCATGAAAAGTTGTGCCTTTCATTTTGCTTGAATAAAAACTTAATAAGATACATTCTGCTGTATTTTTTCAAAGTAATTCAATATGAGTGAAACTAATGAACACTATATTTCAAAGGAATAAGCAATGAAAACTACACACATCATCCCTTTGGGTCACCAGACCAGGAAAGGATTGTTTTTAGGATCGCGATCAAAAATGTTTTGGAAAACACTGCCCTGAGGTCGTGTACAGGAGGAGGCACCAAGTGGAGGCTGCTGTGGAGAGTCCTTGGGTAAGTGAGGGGGCGATACGAGAGCGACTTCGTTGCAGTTCCTGGTTTCTTGGGGGAAATGAGGCGATTGATGGTTTGCCAGGTGGTCTCCTTTGTTAGCCTGGACTACCTTACTACTTGCTGACGGTGAAACTGGCGAAGCGTAATGTCTGTGTGTGGTCCTTCATGGTTCTAATGCACGTCAGAACTTCACAACCCTACTGTACGCTGCAGAGTCATAAAATACAGTTCTGCGTTTATGTAATCATTGAATATGATTACTGACTTTAGTAATTTCTATCAGTAGTTCTTCATCTTACTTTGTGTTCTGTTGTTTCGATGTTCAAGAGTTCAGTTAAAGAAAACATAGGTATTAAGATTTGATTTTTGTCCAGTCATTCACTCGACTGGAGTGTTAGTATTTGTTGGTGTGTTGTTGAAAACTTTAAATTTTTCTCTGTAAATAATTGAATATATGTTGACTTGGAATTTTTTGTTTCCTATACTACCCAAGAACTTGTTTGATTATTCATGAGTGGTAAAGATCCTGTCCGTGGCTTTGTACACCTGGTTGTTGGTAGGAAGATCAGGTGTCAGTTCCTGCTGTGGTGTAGAGACTTCATGTGTAGTGAGAGTCCATGATGCCACACGCGACCAGAGGCGATAGTAATTTCTCTCTCTCTCTCTCTCTCTCTCTCTCTCTCTCTCTGAAAGACAGCCTTAGCCGTCCAGCCAGGCTTTGTTAGGTCACTCACGATGTTCTGTCAAAGTTAAAGGTTACATTCCAATATTGAAGCCACAGGCAGAGGGACCACACTTTCGTCTATTTCTCCAGGCATCTTAGCTGCTTAATGCCTCTGCCTTTCCATTCGCTGTGGACTTAATGGATTGTGTCCTCCACTGCCCCATTGTGGTTGTTTTAAAGGCCATACGCTTATTGCTCCATCTCCAGGCTTATTTGGCTCAGTATGTATTGACGGATCCACCCTCAAGGCGCTATAAGGGAGTCTGTCTTTCATACAGTCTACGGGAAGAGATGGAGGAGGAGGCGGAGGAGGCAATAGCCTGGATGGACGGTGCCCAACAGATGAGGGTGAGAATATGGAGATGTGGTCGTGCCCGAAGAAGCTACCGGTAAAACAATGAAGGCGTGTGAGAGAAAAAAGAGCTTAGGAGAACAAGATCCTTATTACAATAGCGGTAAGAATTACCGAACTGATAGTATTTTGTAATGAGACGTTTGTTTCGGTATTTCGGAGTGTAATGGCAATATATCTCAAGTCTGCAATGGTGTTGAAAGAACATGGATCGATTTGAGGTGTTGGGAGGTTATAGTCGTAGGCAAATGTGGTACATCGGTAGAAGGGATTTCCTTAATACACACCAAGTCAGGGAATTCCGTGAGAGGCAGAGGAATGATAAGATTACTCTGGAGTTATAATGGGAAATATCTTGGAGATATATTAAGATGACACGGTAAATAAGTAAGGTTCACGTGGTACTATGTTGCCCTTAATACACCTGACGCTATGTTGCCCTTAAAACACCTGACGCTGCGTTGCCCTTAAAGCGTCAGGAAGAGAGAATAGTGAGCCTTTGAGGAGAGGTCTTCGCTTGGCTCCCCTGTTGCTCCTACTTTCAGAAAGTGATAAAATTTCCAACCCCCTCCCGAACCCTGCCTCTCATAGACGCGAGTAACTACGTGAATAGTTTTGGGATGAGTTAAATATGTATTTCGCTAAGTTTCATCGCACTGAAACTCGTTTTCCTGTCATTCATTGTCCTTGCTAATTGGCTCTGCGACTTTGACTTTTTCATTGCCTGACTTCGGAGAAATAATGGCCCCGGTGTTGCAAGGTCAGGCCTTGTGTGTCCGGTGTACAACAGGCGACGGCCCCTCATTATCAAGCGCCGGGGTTGCTGACAGGGCCCCGTCAGCCGTCTGACCTAGTGTGGGCGGAGACATATGCCAGTAGACGCACAGGATTCCTGATTTACACCACCACCACCACGAGACTTGACTGTTCATTTAACACGTATAACGTACGACCTGCCTTCACCGACGAGTCCATCTTTTTTTCATTATTCGGCAAGATTTATTACAGTGCAGATTTTTGTGGCTTTGGAAGCTATTCTTTTTCGATTGGATATAGATTGTTATATACATTTGATTCAAGTATGTTGATGATGATGAT
>JAUUDW010323408.1:0-13387 GCA_032361385.1 Panulirus guttatus
ATGGAGTTATTTATGGGTGATGACCCAGGCCCTGTGGGCGGAGCTCCGACGCTGTTTACCCACCCCCATGGGTTCGTGTGGCCTCCACAGTTGTCCTCTGACCTCACCTTCTGCGATGCTAGTCGGTGGTATGATTTGAAGAGCTCGTCAGTGGGTGAGCCCCTCAAGTGCCTGCCTGCCACAGGCCTCGGACGAGTCTGTTCCCTCCTCTGCTCTGGCAAGGATTCGAGTGACTGGCCAGCACACCAGGCATCTTCTTCCCTTTCCTCACCCACCAAACGTCACACTTGGTTTGAGAGATTAATAACAAGATCAATGGCATTGTACGTTTTTGGTTCTTGGGCCACCATCCCTCATCTCGCCTTCACCGAACCATAAATAGTATTTAGAGCCACACTGGCAGTTTCCGAAGCGTAGACAACTGGTATTCATCCAAATGATGAGGAGTCGTTATCAAGAGTTACGGGGGAGGGAAAAGCTCCTTGCATGAACTATCCCCAGAGGTTCTCTTGTACCACTTAAAGAGTCGTACAAAATGCTACGTGTTCCTGAAGTGCACTGGTCTCCATTTCACACCGTGGTTCGTGTTGCAGTGATGATGAGAAAGGTAGCGCATCTGTCACGGCTGACAGTCACGCCCTCACTGCTGTCATGCACTGGGTGCCTCACTCACGTATACAGCCTCCTGTCCCCAGTTACTGTCCATGGGTACCAACAGTCACAAATCGTACATTTCGTGTTTAATCAGAATAAATATCATATATTTTTGTAGTCTTGCGTTATACTCCTTGTCTTCCTTACTTGTCTGGCCATAGCACTTGGTAAGGACTGAGGTAAGACGTGAAAGGAGGCATAAAGAGAATCGTGAAGCCCGAGGAGATATTGGCAATGGGTACCTAGGATCGTCTCACACTCACACGTACTACCTTCACCTTTTGTTCTGTGATGATGCCTCTGGCCTTGATGGCCCAGATCCGTTCCCTCATTGATAGGTGGTAATGTAAGTGTGGCAGCTGCTGTTTCTGAGAGGTAGGAGTGAGCGTATCAACTCGACTCTCAGTGGGCCACAATGCTATATAAAGGCGAGAGAGAGAGAGCTCACACGGTCCCAGCAGAGGACTTTAAGACACGGGTGTGGCTGGCTTGACACTGATCAGGGTTGATAGTTGTAGCTACGCATGCGTAATGCCGATATGTTTTTTTCAGTTCAAAGCCCTTTTTCTGCGTGAGTGAGTTCAAACATCAGGTTCAGTCATTACAAATGAGTAAAATCAGTAAAACCACAGTTCCGAATGACGTAAGTTCGACATCGGGTCACGTTAGTGCAACCGATGTAGTATAATCAATAAACAGTTCTGAATTACCCTATAGAGATCTGAGACAAGTATATAAGGTGCGTAACAATTGTATGGCTGAGGTCAGTCTTACGCCGTGACGTCAGGTATGTAGAAAAGGGTTTTGGTTTTGCGTATGGGAGGTCATTCGACATAGGGTCATTATCATAAACCATGACAGAGGCGAGTGCCTTATATCATGTGGGATTATGTCTGACATATTTGTATCATAATAAAGTTAACATTGTTAATATCATTTCATTATCCTTTCTAAATGATCCCGTGTATTATCTTAAATAAAGAGGAAAGGCATGAAAAACATTCACATGTGAAAATTTTACACTTGATGTGTGTTCACGGAGGCGGAAAGAAAGGATGTCTCCCATACACCTAGGACACATTATCTTCACTACACTTAGGATACATCATCACTACACCTTGAGTACACCATCATCACTACACCTTGAGTACGCCACCATCACTACACTTAGAAATCATCAATACACCTAGAATACATCATCACTACACCTGGAATACAACACCAGCACTCTACGTTGAACACGCCCTCATCCCTATACCTAAAGTATACATGTATACTTAAGGGAAATACATATTCATCATACAGACAGGGTAATAATTTATCATACAGATAGGGTAATAAGTTTCCTCAGCATTTCTTTTTTTTTTTCTAAGAAATGATATTTTAGAGAAGTGTTCCTTTATTGATTAAAGCGTCCATCTTTGTACAGTAATATACCACGTCCTCTAAATACTATTGAGAACCGTGTCGTAAGGCATAATATAGAAATGTGCAAAATAGTTATATATATATATGAAGGGAATTGCATGAGCAGTTCTTAGATACATTATTTCTCACTGGTGATAAACTTATTCAAAAACATTTCTAGCTGATTCACAGATACGTATTTATTTTGTTTCGTCTTTATATATATATATATATTTTTTCAACTGGTTACTATAAGACACACAAAGGCACACTGGAGATGACGTCTTCCCATGTGACTGGAGAACAATGACGTAATTGCTGACAAAGTTCATCTGTTATGCAGACTTAGGGAACAGACCAGAGTTACGTTGCGAAGGTCAAGGACGGATAAATAGAAAAATTCTTATATATATATAAAACATTCGCAGTAACTATTGTAATTTGCCGCTCAAAGCGAGACGGGTAGACTTTGGGACGTCCACCACATCCCATACTCCCATACATTAGACTAAGGTCGAAGATTCATTCCTCTTGTGCCGCTACGAAGCTCCTCTGAGCTCCTTTCTCGCCAAGTGTCCTCTAAGAGCTGCCTGGATCCTCACCACAGCTTGCATCACGGCCGGGTCACTGAGGTCCACACCCGCCTTCGACTTTCTCCTTAGGGCTTTGCGGGTCTTGTAACCCCTGAAGCCTGCCTGGATCTTGGCGGCGGCGACATCGGGTGTGAGTTTGTCCTTAACCGAAGGTGTTCCTGCCTTCGGGTGTGAGCCCGCCTTTTGCTGTTGTGCCATGTGTTTCCGAGTCAGGTATCCTCGAACTCCCGCTTGTATGGTGACGACGGCTCTCATCAGCGACGGGTCGTCTGGCGAGGCTTGGGACTTTAACATACGCTCTTCCAGCACCTGGGTCATCATGGCATCCCTGGTGAGGCTTCCTCTCCTGGCCTCTGACTGTGCTGCTTCCATGCTGGCTCTGCGGCACTCCATCCCTCGAGGGAGGCTCTGGTATGACGGCTTGTAGGACGGCCTCTGGAATATCTTTCGTATCTTATACCCTCGATAAACGGCTTGGATTTTCGTAGCTGCCCTTTCCTTTCTTGTGGAACTGCTGGAACTCCTTCGTCTTTCTCGTCTTCGAGCTGGCCCGTTGGTGGGATGGCCAATGATCCTTCGTCTTATCTGATATCCTCGAAAGAGACTCTGAATCTTCGTTGCTGCGCGATTCAACTCTTCATCGTTGACAGGAGCCGTCAAGACACGACTGTTCTCGAGAATCGGACTCGATTCTCTGCTTGAAACACTGGACCAGTCACTATCTATAGTCTGTGCCACCACCAGACCGACGTCCGTGCTCTCTGGATCGTCCACACAAAGTTTGAAGCTAGGCTGGGGTTGGCTGTGTTCATTGTCGACACTCGTTATGATTATTTCCGGTTCGATGAAAGTGTTCTGGTTCCCGTTTTCGTCTTCCGAATAATTATTGTTTACCGAGTCCTTTATAGCTTCACTTCCATTGCAATACAAAGCTTGTATCTTTGTATCAACATCTTCCAGACTCTCTGTATTATCCTCGTGGTGATGAAGGCCGTTAATATTTATCGTAATCTCTCCCGGATTCGATACTGCTTCACTTAGAGATTCCCCGGTTTTCAAATCCCGATATACTGTCTGTACTTTCAGCGTCGCTTTCTCCTGATCCCCGTCGGTATCTTCAGCGTCTTCGTTTGTGCTCCCACTGTTGAGTCTCATCCTCGTCTGATCGTCTAGGAACGCGGTTCGTTCAGTTGCATCACCTTGAATCAATTCGTCTCTCTCTGTGCCATGTGTCTGGAGCCAAATGACCTCAAAATTATTGTTTTCTTCACCAACATAAGACGACGAACCCCTTCGTTGCTCTCTTTCTGGATTCTCAGTCCTCTCAGCACTGTTCAACTGAGGTGACATCAGTGATTTTCTTGTCTGGAAGCCTCGAAAAGTCGCCTGGATCTTTGTGGCTGCCCGGACTGCTTCGTCTAGGTCATACATTGGTTTTTCTCTTTCCCTTCTCTCGTGGTCAACTTCATTCTGAGTCTGGTGATCCTGGAACGATGATTGAACTGGCGTTTGTCCTTCCCGCTGGGAATCATTGAAGTCAATACTGTCTTCCCCAGACTTCGAGGGACTTTGCCCTGAGGCGTCGCTGGAAACTTCTGAACTATTGGGTATCTGTAAATTTTGTCTGACTTGGAAGCCACGGAAGGAAGACTGAATTAATGTTGCGGCTTTCTCGACCTCAGGGTCAGTCAGGTCTATGTCGCAAGAATCATCATCACCTGGCGACTGGAACTCTCCTGCCTTCTTGGACTGGAAAGCCGCTTCTTGCAGTTCTGAATCGCTTAAGAGTACTTCTTCTGTACCTTCTTTTCCAGGAAATGGTGGAGACTTTTGTCTCGTTCTGAAATCACGGTAAGAAGACTGGATTACCGCAGCTGCCTTCTGAACTTCAGGGTCACTGAGATCTATTTCTTCGACGTCTCCTGCTTCAGGAGACTCTGACGCCCTGGAATTCTGTCTGGCCCTGAAACCACGGTATGAAGACTGGATCATTATCGCCGCTTGCTCGAGTTCCGGGTCGTTCAGATCTACTGCATCTACCTGCTCCTCTCCAGGGGACTGAATCACTGATGGGGAGCGTATCAGCTGGATGTCCTTCAGACCTTCATCGAAGACATTTGTGTCTTCAGGAGACTCGTCTCCTGCATTCTCTCTGGTCTGAAGGCCATGGAAAGACGACTGGAATGAGTTTGCTGCTTCAGGATCGTTCGAGACTGTTTCTTCAATATCCCCTTTCTCTGGAGATGCAGATTTCATTTGTTTCCTCACCTGGAAACCTCTGAAAGCGGATTGAATAACAGTAGCTGCGTTCTGGACTTCGGGATCATCTGGGGTTAATTCATGAATTCTGTCCTTCTCGAGAGACTGTGGCATTTCTGAATTCTCCCTGGATTTGAAGCCTCGATAAGATGCCTGGATCAATGTAGCAGCTTGCTGGAGTTCAGGGTCATTGAGATCTACTCCATCTATTTCTTCCGTGTCAGGGGAATGTGAATCTGTTGGATTTTGTCTGTTCTTGAAGCCACGATACGATGATTGGATTATTACAGCAGCCTGTTGAAGTTCAGGGTCACTCAGATCTATTTCCTCTATTTCTTCATTCCCAGGGGTGTGTGAATCTCTCAAATTTTGTCTGGTTTTGAATCCTCGGTATGATGACTGGATCGCTGTGGCTGCTTTTTGAAGTTCGGGGTCACTCAGATCTATTCCATCTATTGTTTCATCCTGAGGTGATGTTGAATCTCTCAGATCCTGTCTGGTTTTGAATCCACGGTAAGAGGACTGGATTACCAAACAAGCTTGTTGAAGTTCCGGGTCGCTAAGATCTATTTCATCTACTTTTTCTTCTTTTGGAGAAGTTGAATCTCTCAAAGTCTGTCTGGTTTTGAATCCGCGGTATGAAGCCTGGATCGCTGTAGCAGCTTGTTGAAGCTCCGGGTCATTGAGGTCTATTCCATCTAATTCCTCATTCTCAGGCGAGGTTGAATCTCTTAAATTTTGTCTAGTTTTGAATCCACGATACGAGGATTGAATCAATGTGGCAGCTTGTTGAACTTCAGGGTCACTTAGATCTATTCCATCTATTGCTTCATCCTGAGGTGAGGTTGAATCTCTCAAATTTTGTCTGGTTTTGAATCCACGGTAAGAGGACTGGATAGCTGTCGCTGCTTTCTCGAGTTCAGGGTCATTGAGATCTATTCCATCTAATTCTTCGTTCTCAGGCGAGTGTGAATCTGTCAAATTTTGTCTTGTTTTGAAGCCCCGGTACGATGACTGAATCAGTGTGGCAGCTTGTTGGAGTTCAGGGTCGCTTAAATCTATTCCATCTAATTCTTCCTTCTCAGGGGAATGTGAATCTCTTAAATTCTGTCTGGTTTTGAACCCACGGTATGAAGCCTGGATCGCTGTAGCGGCTTGCTGGAGCTCAGGGTCATTCAGATCTATTTCACCGATATCTTCCGTTTCCAGAGATTCTGAGGCTTTCGAACTCTTTCTATACTGGATCGCTGTGGCGGCTTCCTCTTGCTCTGGATCAGTTAAATCAGCGCCATCGACGCCGTTTTCCTTGGGAGAGTGAAGTGGGAGATCCTTCCGGGTTTTGTAACCTCGATATGAAGATTGTATTTTTGTCGCAGCGTTGTGGTATTCAGGGTCATTTAGCTCTATCCCTTCAGCGTGTTGTTCTCCCGTAATCCTTTTGCGTCTCAGGTTCTGTCTGACCTTAAAGCCACGATAATATGACTGGATTCTTTTGGCAGCTTCCTCGAGTTCTGGATCCTGGAAACGAATGTTTTCCGCTTCGTCTGTTGCGACGGCGTCTCCCAGTGATTCTTGCGGTGAGGAGTGACTCTGAATTTCTTTCCTGACTTGATATCCACGGAAGCCAGCCTGGATCTTGGTGGCGGCTGCAGCAAGTTCCTCCTCGCCGTCTATGTCGGCTGCCTGGAAGATGTATTAGGGACACAGATCAGATACTTGGTAGTTGCTGGGCCAAAGACAAACATTAATATTGGAGGATATGGAAGATAATGATTTTCAGTTAATATGTAATTTGCATAATCTTAATATTCGTCTTTACAGTTGCTTTGAATTTCTATTACCAATTCAGTTGCTATTTTACTACACAATTATTCTTTATTATGAAATGAAAAATTTACTTTTCTTACTTGTAAAGTGATTAATCAAGAAATACTTATCAACAGTATATCACAAGGTCCAACGTACAGCTGATGCTAAGAGACTGAACACTAATGTGCTCGACCATGCAAGGTGAAACATTGAGCTCAAGCTTTAGAAACAAAACACGTCACAGGGAGGGAGGGCAGGAGTCATGCAGACGAGGGAAGCAATCCGAACCCTCAACACGAACACACACACACACATTCTATAAGCGGACTGACGCCAACAGTGCGAGTACAGAGCTTTGACTAATGGGGAAAAGGTGAACACATCCGGCATAAAAAGGCGACCACGTAGTACATGCTATTCTATCTTACTCCAGTGGCAATAAAGGCAGAGAACTCACACAGGGAATGACACATGATGCCACACGGGACAGAACTGCTGTTGAAAACACTTACGGGATTGTGATATCAAGATCCTCTTTGTTAAGTGCTGGGGTTTTGGTGGAGGGGGAAGTGCGACCAACAAGTATCATTTAGTTAAAACTAAACCAAAAAATAAAGTGAACTTGTCCTTTGACTATAGAAGGCAACTGCTGGTGACCAAAATGCAAAAATTAAACATGTTATTTATTCCATCTCTTATATCGGACACCTCAGGTTGCTGGAGTGTGATAATATGGCTTTGCCTTGCTGACAATTTCATCCAAAGTGCAGACATTGCATTGGTCCGTCTGGTGACTCAAGGTTACCACGTGTCCACTGTTCCGCCATGCAACTGAGTAGTGCAGGTGAGAACAGCCCTTCCCCTTTCACCTCTGCCAGAAGCAGCCGTCACACACCCCGTCCTCACTCGCATCTTCCTACATCCCTGGGATAAGTGCGGCGTGACTAGCGTCCTCACTATCCTTGGCTATGAGGTGGGGGTCCAGCCGTTCACTCCCCTCTAAACTGGACGAGCGGAAAATGCTGCTGATGACTCCCTGGCGCCCTTCCATGAGCTCCTGAATGTTCTTGTCTCCTACTTCGCCTTCCTCGTGTCTCTGCTTTGGTGGTTGGCCCTCGGGTTCTCTCTTGCTGGAGCTGACTGTCTGATCGTCGCATTTCTCGTACTGTGTTTCTTTGTCCTCCTGCAGGGAACCGCACGAGCAGGAGTCTGACGAACGCCGATCCTGTTTCCCTCCTAGGCTGCTTCTCCCACTAGCCTCCTCCGTCGGTTCGAGCTTCACCGTACCTCCGCTACTTTCGTCAGGGATTTCCTCTCGATCGCCACGTTCGCCCGGGCTTTCCTCGTCTCTCGTCGTCTCTTTCGTTTCCCGTTCATCAGGGGATTTACTTATATCTTTACCGTCCTGCTCTTCGCCAACCTCTTCACTTACTCGTTCCTTTCCTTCTTCATTCGTAAGGAATCCATTGACCTCTTCGTCGTGAAGATTTTTCATCGTACCGCTTTGTTCCTCTTGAGTATTTGATTCAGTACTCTCAATACTCGATCCCTCAGTTCGACACTTCTCGGCTTCAGCTGTGTGAACCGGTGCCTCCTCCCTGTCTGCATTTACCACTGACTCGGTTCCCGTCCTTTCTCCGTCTTGCTGAGACCTTTCATCATCGTTCATTGTCACTGTGGGCTTCATGGCGTCAGCCTGTGGACCCTCAACGTATCCTTGAGCATCTCTTGTTTGCTGAACATTGGCTTCCTCAGCGGCAGTGACATCTTGAATACGTTCAGCGTTCCGCTCCTCTTCGGTAACGGGTGTTTCGTGTTGTTTTTGAGTGACTGGTAATCCGGCACTCTCTGATCCCGATAATCCGGCACTCCCTGATCTCGATAATCCGGCACTCCCTGATCCCGGTAATCCGGCACTCCCTGATTCTGATAGTTCGTCACTCACTGATCCTTCCCTTCCATCGCAAATATCTTGCCTTCTATCCATGGAAGCGTCAGCTGTGTGCATATCCATCGTCACTGCGTCCGTGCCGGTTCGTGGGACGTCTGTATGTGTCACCAGCAGACCCAACTCTTCTCCTTGGCTATCTATGGATGCATCGTCCTTTGTACGCGTCTCCACCTCTTGTCCTTCCACGTCCATGACGCTTGCTATGCCGCAGTCACCTTGGCTATCCCTGCAGTCAGTGCCGTGGATGTTCTCAGACACGCTTGACTCTTGCTCTGCGTCATCCACCAAGCTCAAAGAGCCTTCATGGACAATTCTTGCCTCCTCTGGGGCTTCCTTTGTGTCATCGCTATCCAGAGACTGTCCGTGGGATTCCGTTGTCACATCACTGACCTGAGTCTGTCCGTGGGCTTCCGTTGTCTCAGCGCTGACCTCAGTCTGTCCGTGGGCTTCCGCAGTCTCATCACTGACCTGAGTCTGTCCGTGGGCTTCCTGTGTCTCATCACTGACCTGAGTCTGTCCGTGGTCTTCCTGTGTCTCATCGCTGACCTGAGTCTGTCCGTGGGCTTCCTGTGTCTCATCGCTCGCCTGAGTCTGTCCGTGGGCTTCCGCAGTCTCATCACTGACCTGAGTCTGTCCGTGGGCTTCCTGTATCTCATCACTGACCTGAGTCTGTCCGTGGGCTTCCTGAGTCTCATCACCGACCTGAGTCTGTCCGTGGGCTTCCTGTGTCTCATCGCTGACTTGAGAGTCGTCATAAAGTCTAGCAGACATAAACCTTCCTTCAGCACCTGCCGTATTGCCGTCTCCAGCACTTGTCATGTCTTCGTCGTTAGGACCAGCACTTGTCATGTCCTTGTCATCACCATCTGTCATGTCTTCAGCATCGGCATCTACCACATGTTTCTTTTCAGCATCCACTGTGTCTTCAGCATCTGTCATACCATAATCTTCAGTACCCGTCTCATCTTTGCCACAAGTGTCTGTCATATCTTTGACTTCAGCACCTGTCATGACTTCATCCTCTGTCATACCACTGTCCACAGAACCCTTTGAATCACTGTCATGAACACTTGTCATTTCTTTGTCTTCAACACCTAACGTAACTTTGCTTTCAGTCCTTATCCTATCTTTATCTTGTTCTCTCCTGTCTTTGTCTTCAGAACCCATAACATCTTTGCCTTCATCATCTGTCATATCTTTGTCTTCAGCATATATCATACATTTGTCTTTCGTATCTGTCATATCTTTGGCCTCAGTAAATGTCATATCTTTGTCTTCAGCATCTGTCATACCTTTGCCTTCATCATCTGTCTTATCTTTGACTTCAGTATCTGTCTTCTCTTTGGCTTCAGCATCAGTCATATCTTTGTCTTTAGCATCTATCTTATCTTTGACTTCAGCATCTGTCATATCTCTAGTGTCAGCATCTGTCATATCTTTGTCTACACCATCTATCTTATTTTTGTCTTCAGCATTTGCCATATCTTTGGCTTCAGCATCTGTCATATCTTTGTCTTCAGCATCTGTCTTATCTTTGCCTCCAGCGTCTGTCTTCTCTTTGGTTTCAGCATCTGTCATACTTTTGTCTTCAGCATCTATTTTATATTTGTCTTCAGCATCTGACATATCTCTGGTGTCAGCGTTTGTCTTATCTTTGCCTTCAGCATCTATCTTATCTTTGTCTTCAGAGTCTGTCATATCTTTGTCTTCAGCATCTGTCTTATCTTTGTCTTCAGTATCTGTCTTATCTTTGTCTTCAACATCTGTCACATATTTGGCGTCAGCATCTGTCTTATCTTTGTCTTCAGCATTCGTCTTATCTTTGTCTTCAGCATCTGTCACATCTTTGGCGTCAGCATCTGTCTTCTCTTTGGTGTCTGCATCTGTCTTATCTCTGTCTTCAACATCTGTCTTATCTTTGTCTTCAGTATCTATCTTATCTTTGTCTTCAACATCTGTCACATCTTTGGCGTCAGCATCTGTCTTATCTTTGTCTTCAGCATCTATCTTATCTTTGTCTTCAGCATCTGTCACATCTTTGGCGTCAGCATCTGTCGTATCTTTGTCTTCAGCATCTGTCTTATCTTTGTCTTCAACATCTGTCGTATCTTTGTCTTCAGCATCTGTCACATCTTTGGCATCAGCATCTGCCATATCTTTGTCTTCAGCATCTGTCTTATATTTGTCTTCAACATCTGTCGTATCTTTGTCTTCAGCATCTGTCACATCTTTAGCTTCAGCATCTGTCTTCTCTTTGGTGCCAGCATCTGTCTTAACTATGTCTTCAACATCTGTTGTATCTTTGTCTTCAGCAATTGTCACATCTTTGGCGTCAGCATATGTCTTATCTTTGGCGTCAGCATCTGTCATATCTTTGACGTCAACATCTGCCACATCTTTGGAGTCAGCATCTGTCATATCTTTGACGTCAACATCTGCCACATCTTTGGCGTCAGCATGTGTCACATCTTTGGCGTAAGGATCTGTCTTATCTTTGCCTTCAGAATCAATCTTATCTTTGTCTTCAGCATCTGTCATATCTTTGGCGTCAGCATCTGTCTTATATTTGTCTTCAGCATCTGTCATATCTTTGTCTTCAGCACTTGTCACATCTCTGCCTTCAGCATCTGTCATATCGTTGCCTTCAGTATCTGTCTTATCTTTGTCTTCAGCATCTGTCTTATCTTTGTCCTCAGCATCTGTCTTATCTTTGTCTTCAGCACTTGTCTCATCTCTGCCTTCAGCATCTGTCTTATCTTTGTCTTCAGCACTTGTCACATCTCTGCCTTCAGCATCTGTCTCTTCTTTGTCTTCAGCATCGGTCTTATATTTGTCTTCGGCATCTGTCTTATCTTTGTCTTCAGCATATGTCTTATCTTTGTCTTCAGCATCAGTCTTATCTTTGTCTTCATTATCTATCTTATCTTTGTCTTGAGCATCTGTCATATCTTTGGTGTCAGCATCTGTCTTCTCTTTGGTGTCAGCATCTGTCTTATCTTTGTCCTCAGCATCTGTCTTATCTTTGCCTTCACCATCTGTCTCATCTTTGTCTTCAGCACCTTTCACATCTCTGCCTTCAACATCTGTCATATCTTTGCCTTCAGTGTCTGCCTTATCTTTGTCTTCAGCATCTGTTTTATCTTTGTCTTCAGCATCTGTCTTATCTTTGCCTTCTGCATCTGTCTTATCTTTGTCTTCAGTATCTGTCTTATCTTTATCTTCAGCATCTGTCTTATCTTTGTCTTCAGAGTCTGTCATATCTATGTCTTCAGAGTCTGTCTTATCTTTGTCTTCAGCATCTGTCTTATCTTTGTCTTCATCATCTTTCTTATCTTTGTCTTCAGTATCTGTCTTATCTTTGTCTTCAGCATCTGTCTTACCTTTGTCTTCAGCATCTGTCATATCTTTGTCTTCAGCATCTGTCTTATCTTTGTCTTCAGCATCTGTCTTATCTTTATCTTTTGCATCTGTCTTATCTTTGTCTTCAGCATCTTTCTTATCTTTATCTTCAACATCTGTCTCATATTTGTCTTCTGCATCTGTCTTATCTTTGTCTTCTGCATCTGTCTTATCTTTGTCTTCAGTATGTGTCTTATCTTTGTCTTCAGCATCTGTCTTATCTTTGTCTTCAGCATCTTTCTTATCTTTGTCTTCAGTATCTGTCTTATCTTTGCCTTCAGCATCTGTCTTATCTTCGTCTTCAGCACCTGTCACATCTCTGCCTTCAGCATCGGTCATATCTTTGGCTTCAGCATCACCAGCTGCACCAACACCACCTTCCTTCTCCTCTTTCCTAACACTGTCTGGGATCGCACGAGGACCATCCACAGAAGAGACTGTCTTATCTTTGTCATCATCACCGTCTCGGTCTTCGGAACTTTCATTCGTGTCTATCTTGTTCCCAGCGTCGTCACTTATCCCTTCCGTGTCACCCTCACTCGCAGGGGCTTCGCTGTGTGCCACACTGTCCTGAGGACTCTTTGTCCCAACGCTGAGTTCTTGGGAGGCTTCCTTTCGTTCTGGACTTGGAACACAGGCGCGAGGGATTTCCTCGTCTCGGTCCGTGTCCTCTGACATTTCGCCTATGGACTGCAACGGAAGACTTCCACTCGGCTGCTTCACGCTCTCTGGCGAGCGCGCGTCCTCCGAGGCGCTGACGCCTCCTCTCACTAAGGGATAATCCCAGGTCTCGACGCCTGAAGACGTTCTGCCAGGTTCTTGCGACAGAGGTTCACTTTCGTCTCCAGCCACTGCTTCAGGAGACCGGTTCTCTTCGTCATGTGATCGCTGGATGATCTCCTCCTCCTCCCTACCGTCCAACTTCCGCGTCACTCCCGAAGTTACTTCGACCCCGGATTCTTGCGTCTCAAGGTGCTCGTCCCCGTGGGCGCCTGTGTCCGTGGGACTGGGAGGAAGCTTGGGGCTCTACGGATTGAGGTGAGGAAGGCGCCAGCACCGGCAGCCGAGAGAGAAGTTAAACAATTAGTTCTAAAGAAAAGGTCACCATTGGTGAGAGGAGGGGGCCACAGCAGCGTCGCCTTTAATGATGTAAAAAGATAGAGTAGCATAAAGACAGGTCATGTAGCAGACTACCGTTTACAGTTATCAACTACTGTTAGTAATTAGCAGATATACACAGAACTTCTAAATGACATGCAAAGGCTGCAGGTAGCTGGAGAAAGATCCAAATCCTACTTGGCGCAGCTCTGTAGCA
>JAUUDW010323738.1:0-13385 GCA_032361385.1 Panulirus guttatus
CAGCTATAGTACCGTCAGGACGGAAAAGTGAGGGAAAGGTAGAGCGACAGAAGTTGTTAGAGATGCCCTTAGCTAAAAACCAGAAAGACCTATCCGTGGATGATGAGGACAGGTTATCGCATTTCCTTTGAATAAAGGAATGCTTCGCCTTACAAATAACTAGCTTGCAGCGATTATGGGCAGTGATAAAAGCTGCTGGAATAAAGCATTTTCCCCTCTTCTTCCAAGATGATGACTTCTTCCAACCCATCGTTCAACCATTCCTGTTCTGAGGCCACTCAGGTAAGGGATCAGGCATTTTGGGCTTGGAGAAACTCTCTTTCCTCTGACTCCCATTTAGCTTTATCACAGCCTGTAATCACTGTATGTTATTAATAAGGCAAAGAGTTCCTTTATTCAAAAGAAGTGTGATCACCTATCCTCATCATCCACTGATAGGTCATTCTGGCCTTTACCTAAAGGTATCGCTTACAACTTCTGTCAATCTACCTCTCCTTCACTTTTCCATGCTGATTGTACTATAGCTGTCTCTCCCACAGACAAAACAACTCTCTTTGGTTCCCATTTCTCCTTTGACTCTACCTTGGATGACTCTAATATTCCTTCACCCCCTGATGCTCCTCTTACTAATCCTATGCACATTCCCAATGTCTTCTTTCAAACTGCCCAAAAAACACTTTTCTCTCTGGACATAAACAAGGCTTATGGTCCTGATGGCATCCACCCCCATGTACTGAAAGAGTGTGCCTCTGAACTTGCACCAATGGCTGCTCCTGTGTTTAGTTTATGCTTAAAAACCAGAACTTTCCCTTCTTTTTGGAAGCATGCACTGATACATCCTATCCCTAAGGGTGACCATTCTAACCCCTCTCACTATTTTCTTGTTGCTTTAATATCTACCCTTTCTAGTCTTTGAATCCCTCCTCAACTCCCATATCAAATATCTTAAATCACATGGTCTTCTCTCTGATCACCAGCATGACTTCAGTAAGGAAAGATCTACTGGAGATATTCTCTTCTACATTACTAATGCCTGGTCTTCATACAGCCAAAGCTTCTGATAGGGTTTGGTACTGGGGTTTCATCTCCAAGCACCCCTCTACTGGCTTCCCTCCCTCACTCTGCTTCCTCAAATCTAGCTTCCTTTCAGGCTAGTCTGTCTCCACTGTTGTTGCTGGATCAGCCTTTCCCCCTTTTTCCATCAGCAGCAGTGTCTCTCAAGGTTATGCGCTGTCTCCTACATTTTTTTTCCTTTTCATCAACAATTTTTTTTCTTCCACAAATAACCAAATGCACTCATACGCTGATGACTCAACACTGCATTCCTCCACATCCCTCATTTCTGCTCCTTCACCTCTCACACAATCTGCATCCTGTCTCAACATAACCTCCTTAATAAACTCAGACATATACAGGATATCTCAGTAGGGTAGACAAAATCTCCAAGACCCAGTTTCTGCCCATCTCTCTATTGAAAGTTCCTCACAACTTTCATCCCTCCCTCGACAGTTCTGTAATTCCAAATTCTTAACTCATTTAACATACTTGGTATTACTGTAACACTGACTCTATCTTAGAAACCCCATATCATGGAAATAGCTAAGTCTGCCTCTAAGAAACTGGGAGTCCTCTTTCTTTTTTTCTGATCAGTAGCTCTGTTTATACAAAGAATTCATCTGTCCCTGTATGGAGTACTGCTCTCACATCTAGGGTGATTCTAGCTCTGCATTCTTACCTGACAGAATTGAGTCGAAAGCAGTTTGACTAATAAACCCTCCCAGGCTTACTTCAAAACTTTACCCACTTGCCCTATGCTGTAAAGTTGGTTCATTTTCCCTCTTCTATAGGCATTACTTTGGTTTTAGCTCCTGAGAACTAGCTGCTGGTGTGCCCCCTCCACAAGCTAGACCACGAAATACTTAGCAAAATACTGCATCACATGATTCCTGTGTGGCTGTTAGCAACTCAAGGGTGGGTTATTTTGGTAACATTTTCTTTCCCCACACCATTGCTTTGGAATTCTTTATCCTCTCATGTCTTTCCCAATAATCATGATGTGGCACATTCTAAAAGACAGGTTTTCACTTCCTCCAGAATTTGTAAATACTTTCTCTTGTCCTTTTTTATTCCCTTTCATTAACCTCTCTAAAATTTTATTAAGGCCCAGCCTTGATGTGGACTTTTGTCTATGACTGAAGCCTCCTAAAATAAGAAAAAAAGTTTTAGCACTTATGCAGGGTGTAAACAGCTTTCTAAATATTTCCATCTCCAGATACTTGAAAGCTATTCTAATATTTGCCAGCATACAATGTGCCTCCCTACCTATTCTCCTAATGTGGGACTCTGCAACAGGTAACAGACAATGTCGACTCTCAAGCTGATCACACACATAGAATCCTGAGGCTTGTCTCCTGCTTGATAATAATCATACTGAGGACTTTCCTTTTGTCACATCTTCATTACCTTATATTTGGTCAGTCTGGATTTCATCAACCATATAACTTTCTAACTATGATGTCTGTTTAGGTCCCCCTTGTAAGTTGATGTAATCCTCCTCACTTTCCACTTTCCTCATAACCACTGTACACTAATTAGGATAAGCGACCTCATGCCTCAGGGTCTGTCTTCTCCTCTACTGATGCAAATGGGGTATGAGATGACCGGTACACCAAACAACTAGTATTCCATGCACTGATGGCAATTAAAGCCTTGCTGGGGTCCTGTAAAGCAACATTCCCACAAGGGATCAAATGGATTCTCTCTGAGAAGACACCTTTCAGTTCAACAAAGTTTCCTCAGTACACAAGTTGGGGTCTGGGACCTCAAGTCTCTCAACTAAATCAAATGTTAAACTGTACACTGTAACCACTTGGGTTCTGTATACTGAAAACAAGACTCTGCTGAGGTTCTGTGAGGACCAAACTATGTGGCACCACAAGGACTCTTTCTAAATAGACACCCTCTGACTCAGTTCTCACAGTGCATCATCAATACACTAGCTGAGACATGGGACCTTAGACCTTAAGACAAAACTTCACCTGCCATGCCAGCAACACCAGGATATGAGTTGATCTCAATATAAATAACTTTCAAGCATTCATATCAGTAATAAACACCTAAATTGTTGGAGTGAGCCACCTGGTAGACCATCCCGATTGTAGGAAACCTCTCTACCATTTGAATAGGTGTATGGCCATCAAAACCCTTTTCCACTACAAAATACTCACAAAATGCAAGTCAAATATACCATAAACCACTACATTATTGAGAAAAAAAAAACACACAGAATCGTTGAAACAGTAATGTAAAAATAATGAAATATGAAGTCGTGGTCAGGTTGACCATTCAAAACAAAGTCTAAGGCTGTTGTACACTTTAATCGATGATGCCAGTGTTGTCTCTTGGTATATTAATTCTCAAAATACAATAAGTCATGATTTGTTCAAGAAAAATCCACAAATAGAAGATAATGATGCCCATCAAATGGACGTATTTTGTTAGTTAGCTTACTGACAAAATATAAACAATATATATAAATTTATGAAATATAAGCAAAGAATTAAGTTTTTATCCATTATAAAAGTACATTATGATAATGGCGCAAGCAGCAGACAATTATTTTGCCATTAAGTATTTGATAAATACATTACATGCAACAGTAAATAATTCAAATAACATACATTTTATTTTTGCTATAAGCACAAAATGTATCATTTACAAGCACCCAAGTATTTTAACAAAACTACCAATCTTTAACCCAAGTATTTTAACAAAACTATCAACCTTTAACTAAATAGCAACTCATTAACCTTCAAAACTTTGAGAACATATCTACAAACATTAATAACATCATTATCACACATCAAAGGCCAATGAATCAAATGACAGCACTGAGTATTTCTAACGAGTCATATCTAAAAGTGGACAGTTTACAAGTACATGCTTCTCATGTAGTACATTCACTTGGTCACACTGGCAGACTCTTTGTTCTCTAGCAATTCTACTCCATCTGCCCATCTCTATTTTAAGGCTATGGGACACTAATCTCAAACAAGTAAACACCATACATGCAAAGTTCTAGCACATATATTTTCTTATCATGAATGACACAATTAGTAAGCTCAATTAATTTCTCATCAATAACTAAAAAACTTTGTTACAGTATTCTTTTTGTCTCTAATTCTTTCTACAATTTGTTAGTGGGTCACTCTCAACATCAACATTTAGTGCGTTTGTTAAGAAGCTGTTACGAGGTAAATTTACAGCTTGTCCCATTTCATATTCTATTTGGAAAGGTTTACCCATATTACAATTTTGTATCTTACATTTAAAGAAAATCTTTTTTTTTTCTTTTTCTTTTTTTCTACCAAATATAAACCTTGCCAGAAGTATACCTGATTCTTATAGACGTAGATTTAGACTAGTATTGACTCAGACACTTAACAAGTTGATTATATACCTTGATAACAATGTATGTAATGTCAATAAACCGAGCCTCTCTTCCATAAAACAAGAATGCTACTGCTGCAGCTTCCATAACCATTAACTTACACCTATATGGTCTTTCAGTATTTACAGCAGGGAATATAGTAAATGTATCTAATTCTTGATAAGAAGGATGATGTAACCTTAGAGCAGGTTCTGTTTTACCATTATCTGTGAACTATGCTCCTAGGTATAAGTATTTTCCACAGTAATCTATTTTCCTACCTTGTATAGTGAGTGACAACTAATCATCTCCATAAGAATTAGTAAAAAAAACTTGTTCTTATATCAATTTGTATAGTGAGCGATAACTAATCATCTTCATAAGAATTAATAACAAAAACATGTTCTTATCTTAATCAATCTCCATGCCATACTCTTTACAAAAGTTTAGGACAATGCTTAGTTTAGTTAAACATGTATCACAGCATGTAGCCAACATTACTGTATCAATGCATGTAAATTACCTAAAAACCCATCTGTAGGCATAATTTCTTTAATACTCCTAATCACTTTATCAATATACACAATAAAGCCTGTCTCACCCCACTGGAAGCACTAATCATTACTGACAGTATTACATTGTAGGTGCACCTATACATCATGTTAATTATATGCAACAGTACTCAGCTGCAACCTAGGAATTTCATAGACTCCACCAATTTATTTCTGAGCATCCTATCATAGGCATTATCAAAATCAATGAACAAAATATAGTGAAGACATTGCAAACTACTGTCAAGCAATAGTCAGCGAGTCTAAATTATACCAGTGAACCAAAGAATGAAGGGGGATGGATAGGAGCTTGGTACTAACCCACCTGCATGCTGTGACGTAAATGGTCAAGGCAGGCTGCTTTTTGGTTATTCTGTGAATGAGCATCTGTCAGTCCCAGTTTCATAATGGCCAAAGGAGTCAAATCCTCATAGATATATCTCATTTATGGGGTTAAACAAGTGTTTTAAACCCCAGTGACCAGATACTTTCTCAGATACTCAGAAAGCTCTCTCTGTTGGTCAAAAATGAAAATGTTGCACCAACTAATACATATAACCATCAAAATCTTCCAAACATCCTTAATAGCTCTATTTCCACCCAACTCCTATGAATCGGCTACTATGACAGCAGCACTTAAATTCAACAAAGATGGTAACCTCTGTTATGGTTACTTGTAGTATATTCTACTCTGATTCAGTATGTTCTACAATGGTCATGCCATCTTACTTTCATTTCATGTAATGCTCCATCTATGGAAGAAATCAAATAACAACAGTAACATCAAACAGTCCTGATATGCTTTGTTATTTCCTTACACCTCTCACTCCAAGAGGACACTATTTTTTAATACTTCAACAGTATTCAGCTGTCTTCTAACCACACCTTTAGAGTTTAAGATTCCCAAAGGCCCTGTTCATTGTCTCAAACACTTTTTCTAAATCTATATATGGCACATGCTTCTATCCTTATTGTCAAAAACTTTATTCATCAGTGTCCCTATAAGAAAATATCTTGTTTACACCCTCTTATTTTGATAAACTCTCCTTGCTCCTAAAACAGAAATGGTAATGTTTATCTTTTTGTCATATTCAGTTTGAGTCCTTCCATATGCATTACTACATGAAGAAGACTTATTCCTCTACGATTAACTAACACTTTTAGCCCCATTACCTTTATCTAACTTTAAAGATGAAAAATGTCCAATATTAAGACTGACACCAAAGTTTCCTTTTTACAAAACACACTCTCCCAATCCATTAAACTATGTTTTACTACCATTTCCACACACCCTGGTCTTCTATTTTTCAGCTGTATTATTGCCTCCTTGCTATACCCACTGTAATTGCTTCTTTCCCCATACCTGCTACTCACTCTCCAAACTTCAATCATACCAGACCAATATATTACTTTTTTCTTAATCCAGTGGAACGATCAGAGTTGATCCAGTCAACTGTCACAGCCATATTTCATGCACCCACTTACCATAACCATGAAACTGCTGTTCTGCTACCTCTCTTCACATTCTATCTCACTGCTGAACTAAACACTTGGCTTTTCCATTTTTCAGCAGCATTACTGCTTTTCTCACTCTTTCTTTCTAAGGTTTTTCTCTCTCTCATAGCATTCTTCACTGCTGAACTCTTATCTAACTGAGACAATGTCCACATTTTTGTATAATCATGCTCCATCAGTTCTGAATACTCTCTCTCCCTCTTACAAACTTCATTATGACTCATCAATAGTCTCTAACCCCTGTCTAACAAAGCCTTACCTTCCTACTTCCTTTCTGCATTTTCTTACCTCCTTGCACAGTATCTTTTTATTCTCCCCTTGATTTTTAATCGAGCTTCTGCAACCTTCATTTGCTTTTCTCTTGTGCATATACTCCCAATATTATAACCTTATTCACTTGATATTCTTTACTTAATGTCTTTCATTCATTACTGTTTGCAGACAGATTCAATTTTCCCTTCCACTCCCCTCTTTTCATCTTTATTCTACAATCTTATTTTCTCTCTTTCCATAGCCCATTCATAAAGTCCACATACCTCTGAGGTAGCTTTAATCAATGCAGTCTTCAGGTGATTCCACATCACCTCGACCTCGGCAAGAGGAACATCAGGAGGTAGCAAATGCCAGTAGTGAAGGGAGTTCAACAGTTTCATTCCAAACTGCTGAGGGAGGCCCAAATGTCGGTCAGAGAGTGGAGAGGTTTAAATCATCATGAGCTGCTTGGAAGTTTGTGTAAGAGGGGCCGAGGATAATCCTGCAAGCTCGTTCCTGTAATTTCTCTTATTAGAGAGTTCAAGGAAGCATAGGTTGCTTGGCAGTTTGTGTGTGAAGGGCAAAAACTGCATGCTTATTTCTGTATTTTCTCTAAATGGGCTTTCAATGTTATTTACAGTAAGAAGAACCTGATAAAGATGTATATGTTAGCTTATGGAGAATAAAAGCTGTGCAAATATCTCTGTTCTCAAATTGGATAGTTCTAATACCTTGAGTATGCAAAGAATGTAAGGTGTGTAGTTGTATATTTAACTATAGTGCTATGTGCACTTTCCAGTAAGGTTTGTCACCCAGCAATACACTGAAAACCTTGGTAAATTGCATGACTTGGAAGGAGTAGTTTTCAACTGCGAATCCACAAGGTGGGACCAGGTTAGAGGCAAAGGTCATAAGCATACCAAAAGTTTTTTGCTAATTAGTTATTATATAACTGTTAATGTTCCACTGTTAAAGAATGTGTAATTCATTCAAGATGCTGGAGTCAAGGCACTCTCTGTTAATGGTATCATAATTTTGCGAAATGCAAATATATCTACATAGAACATCTCTCTTAAGAGGAACATTTGTAAAGATATCACTAAGGTTTCACCATGTATCCTGGCCACACCATAAGTGTGGGTCTGGAAATAAAGAATGCTTTTCAAACATAAGAAACCTTTATGGCACCCTTAAAGGAAGTCTGCTAATCCCAGGAAAAAGCATTCCTGAAATGCAGTTCAAATACAGTGGAGTTGACAATCATGAGGTTTATCATATCACAGACATGGGTAAAGTCTGTTCATATGAGAACAATATCAGTCATTCTGAAATATGAATTCCATGATACTTATAAAGCAACAAGCGACAGAGGGTAGTTTCACAATGCCAAACTGTTGGATACCTACATCACTGCTGTTGTCTGCATATGCAAGGAAAGACACAGACATGTGGGTATAGGGTATGATGGTTGTTGTCTGTATACCAGAGAAATTTAAAGCAATCAGATTTTATACTGGGGAGATGACGCAGTTCCATTCAAAAGGTTCTTGTACTGATGGAGTAAGGCACTGACAATGGAGATAAAGAAGCAAGACCAGTTCAAATACATAATATAATTTCCTTCTAGATCGTCAGTTACTGAGAAAATCTTTTCAGCACTTCTGAAGCTGTCAGGCAACTATAAATTCCATTTTTGTTACTAAAGGAAAGGGGGCAGGGAAGTAGACTGGAGGATGTGTAGTCAAACTCTGGGATCTTGATATATGATGTAAGCTGGTTGTTAATCATTTCTGCCCACTTCATAACTAGACACTTACTACAAGACAATACTGAGGGGTAGTTGTTTATGCATTCATTTCTTTAATTTCCCATACCATTGGCTGAAATCATTTGTTTCAAGCACTGTACTGTGGTTTGGGAAGTAAGCCTTATTGGCACCACATATTTCTCCTATTTCTCCATTGCTCGTGCTTTTCCTGTAAAAACTGTGGTCTCTGCCACATGAGCTTTTCCACTCATTACTGATGTCCTCTTAGACTAACTTCAGCCCAAGAGTATTAAAAGAGCTTGTCCAGAATAAAGAGTAGCAGAATGAGTTAAGAGTATGTACTGTCTGTATATCTTGACAAAGAATGTTTGGTGAGGACTCATCATAAGGATGGCTACCAAAATGATGATCTGTGTTTCATGTGAATGGTGATAGTGCCTATGGTAATATATATTGGCTGGCCACATCAGCTGACCAATTTTCCCCTCACAAATTAGGAAACTACCTAGCTCTGAGGAATTTTGCTCTTCATGAAGATTGATGCCACATATTCAGTAAGATTCACCAGAAAAAAATTAAATGCAACATATAACTTTTATGTGGCTGTTGGCAACTCAAATGAGGGTTACTGTGATATGTTTCTTTCCCTACATTGCCAAGTCTTATATCTCTTTATTTTCTGATGATCTTCCTAACATTTACGATATGCCTATTTTTAAAAGATAACTTTCCTATGTTTTCAAAAAGTCTTCTTTTCCTTTATCTCTTAGGTCCATTCTTATGTCTAACACAAGGTATGGCCTTGATCAGGACTTCTGTCCACAACTGAAGCCAATAAAAAAGAAAAGAAAAGCCTATAAGATGATAAATGGCTATTAAAATATGGACAGAGATTTCCAGGCCAATAATACTGGAAATAAATTCAAATAAAACATTTCTACACAAAAAACAGAAAATTCCTAACTTTTCCACTAGTAAAGCAGAACAAGTTACAAACACGGATCATAATATTGCATATATATCTTTGAAAACTTTGATGTTTAAAGGTCACCACATAGTATATGTAAAGACAAAAGGTAACCCACATGAGTTCTCCACTCGTTAACTTTACCATCACAGAGCAAGGAACCACTTAGTAAGCTTAACCATACAAATTGATCATTTCCATATAATACTTCACAAAAGTCTTAAAAAATCTACTAAGATACTATCCACTGTTACACCAACATCCTGATTAATGACAAAGTAGGAGGAGACCATAACAAAGACTAAGATACTATTCACCATTGCATCAACATTTTGATTAATGATACAATAGGAGGAGACCATAACAAAGATACATTTCTGAAATAACACCAAGTATACTGAAAATATCCCTACAAAAGTTTTGGAAAGGTTTTCATGGGTTCTGGTGACTGCTATGAGTTTTCGTTGATATACATCATTCAATACCATACCTTCTCTCATCTTCAAAGCACAGCCCACTTACAAGTTTTCATTGACATATAATAGGAAAAAAAGGCATACAAATAATTCTATGAAATTATGATTCATTCTATTAATCTCTTCTACTCACTGTATGGTACACTATCAAAAAAACAAGCTTCTTCCAAAGTGTTACTCTAACAGTAAAGCAGCCTTAAATTCTACATTTACCTAACTTTTTTTCTTGCCAAAAATATAAGAATAATATAAGAATAAACTAAGGTATACCATTTCATAATGAGAATATACTATACTATCTCTATCTGTCTATCTATGAATATGATGCACATTTCCTTCAGGAACTCCCTGAAGGGGATGGCCATAGCAAAAAGTCTCTCCATAACTGGTGAACTCCACCGCCACTTCTTAGCCTTTTAGTGCCTTAACCTAAACAGGCCATTGGCTGACAACTCTAAGTGTTTCCAGAGGCTCCTACCCAATGTTCCAACCTACTACTTCTACCTCACGTTCCCATTGACTACTACTACCTAATGTTCCAACCTTCTACTACTACCTAATGCTCACACCTAAATATTCCTACCTATTGCTTCTACTTAATGCCCCTGTCCAACGTTCATAACTAACTACTGTCTATTGCTCCTACCATTCTGCCAAAAGGTGGGGTTAACAGACAGCACGCATCTAGAGTCATGAAGAATGAGCAGTGTGAGTTAAGTGTTCTCAGGTGTTATGTGTGACAAGGAGAGATTACTATATTTGTGGACAGAATACCAGCAGTCTACTTGTGAGTGAGGCAGAAAGAAAAGACAGCTACATGGCTCAACTTGACAACCAATGAAGTGCTGGCTCACTATACAGTCATCAGAAATAAACTATACAGTAATTAGAAATCCTCTAAGAGTTAAAGAGGTTAAAGGAATAGTAAAAAAAAATGAAAGGAAAAGAGTTCCAATGCCATGTTATTCAAGGTAAGGAGGAATTATCACAATGGATAACCCTAATATGGCTGGCAGAAATAGATAAACACTTTTAGAAAGCAACACAGTCTCTGAAAACATCACACTGCTTCCCCCAGTAGCTGACGTTTACTTAGTTTTCAATTTTGTGTGAAAATCATGTAACAGTTATAGTAACCTGTTTACAAAAAATTGAGAGGCTGAATGTAATCATATACAGGAACAAATCAAGAGCACAAATGCATCCAAGCAAACATTCTTCACTAAGTGGTGCAATATAGCAATATCATTGGTACTGTACACTATAACACTGACAATTTAGGTAAATCTTGGCCAATAATTGAAATTAGGTGAAGTTTTCATACATTTTGCTAATTCTAGAAATGTTTCACTTACTTTTATGCTAACCAATCCCAATGATCTTCATAGTCCTCCTATTTACCAAATCAGGCTTTGCTGGTCTTACTGTAGTCTCCACACAGTCCTCTATCATTGCTAAATGAATGATATTCCAGTTAGGTTCATGGTGCTCCTAAACTGGAATATTAACATTTCTTGAATGACAATGCCAGCCAACATCTGTTAAAGCATCTAAACTTAACAGACATCAGTGCAATTCCCCACTAATTCCTCAAACTATGTATAAGTTTTCATGTATTTGACTTCTTGCCATAAAACACTGTTATCTTCTTATCTATACACTGAATTTCTTTATGCAGAGGATCTCAATTTACACCAAAAGGATTGGTTAGGCTCTACCCAGGATGATCATAGTAGAGCAAAGGCATTTTCTTTTTCCCTCCTTTATGATCCGCAACAGATAATCAAACACTCAGCACAGGTTCTTGGATATCAAGGTGATCTTTTTTCCATCAGGTGTTATCAGACTTCGCTTTCTCAAGGTTACAATATAAATGTCACCTTGAGCAAGGCCATATCTTTGGGAGTTAGGTTCTTATCAAAGAACTTTTCACTCCAAAAGGGTCTACATTTCCCTGTTATTGAAAGTAGTGCAGTCTTAGGCTGCAGGAGCCTTCAAAAAAGTTCTGGGTAACACCAGAACTCTTTCATGTGGTAATTTTAAATGAATTACTACAATAAATAAAACAAATAATCAAAATGAAACTCTTCTAATACATTCAATGTCTTTTTTACTTCCAAATCTTTTCCATCAAGCAAGATATGAGAAAGTAATAACATGTAGGTTCAGAGAAACACAATAGTGCAACAAGAAAACAGTATGAGTGTTACGAGCTAGCCTTGCCATCGTGACAAAATCTGGTCAAAGGCACTAGTAGGTACACAACAATCACACTATATTTGCCCTCTTAGGGTCCTCCAACCATAATCAGATTTTCATCATTTCTAATTGAACATTCAATTCTTCTATCCCCTTTCAAAAAATGCCAACTCCAGTACTCAGAGAGAGCTCAGCAGGCATTCCTGTGTGGCTTCTTTACTGACTATGTCATGCTGAAAACAGCGAAGGTTTTCTAAGCTGGGATGGAGTCCTACATACCATCTTCTACAAGATCTTTCTTCCCCCAGTCATGGTCTGATCACTCCTGCTCCAATGCCTTTTGCATTAGGAATGGAACACACTAGTCCATGAAATTCCTCCTTTTCCTCTGAAACCCACTTTATTTTCATAACTTCTCAGAATCACTACAAAGCTATTTTTCATAGTCAAGCACACCTTCATAAAAATGTGCTGATTTGACTAGTTCTGTTCACAAAACTCTCTGGTCCTTAGCCAAGAACATCTCCAATAACTTTTTTAATTCAACCTTTCTGACACAATCAGTCTATAGGTGACACTCCAATTTTTAAAGGTGCTCTTTTTGGTCCCTTAGTTTCCTGTAACTTTGAATAATTCTGCTTCCAATCCTTTGCCTTCATCTCCAGTATTATCCTTGTGCAGGGTCTTCCGAGTACTATTCCAGCACCAGGTGGACAAGAAATATGGACCAGGTGGCATACCCCCCTCAAGTCATAAAGGAGTGTGCCTCAGAGCTAGCTCCAATCCTTGCTCCCACACCTTTCTTTCCTCTTGGAAGCTCACCTTAGTGCAGCCTATCCTTTACAAAGGAGACCACTCTAATCCCTCTAACTATTGCCCAGTGCTCTCACTCCTGTTTTCTCCATAGTCTTCAAAACTCTCATATTCTTAAAAACTTTGAATTCCATACCCTTCTTTCTTATCACTAGAACAGATGTGAATTCACATTGGTGGGTCAACTGGTGATCTCTCGTATGTGACTCACCTCTGACCCTCCTCTTTCGGGGAATTCAGGTGAAACTTTTGCCCTAGACTTCAGATCTCTAAAGCATTTGAAAGGGTGTTGCATAAGTCCTTGCTTTCTGAACTCCCATTCTTTGGTTTAATTGCTTCTCTCTCTTTCCTTGGGCAGAGTTTCTTCTATGGCCATCCCATTGCATTAGTTATTGAAGGAGCTACTTCTCTTTCC
>JAUUDW010324069.1:274-13383 GCA_032361385.1 Panulirus guttatus
GTCGTTAGAGAACAATGCACACAAGGTACGACTATTCAGCGTGACGGTGCGATCCTTGAGCACGACGGTATAACCCTTGAGCATAAGGGTACGACCCTCGTTTATGGTATAGCCTGGCCTTTGAGTTAACCCTTAAAGGTCAGGTTAAAGGGCACACCATTACGCACAAGGGTTGTACTGTCGTGTCTAAGGAACGCATCGTCCCGCTCAAGGCTCGCAACATCGTCCTCTTTGGTCGTACTGTTATGCTCAAGGGTGGTACCGTCGCGCTCAAAGGGTCGTTCCGTCATTCTCAAGGGTCGCATAGTCGTTCTCAAGGGTATTAGCGTCATTCTCAAAGAAATATTTCTGTCATATTCTTACCATGTTACGCCAGAGTGGCCTACGGGGCATAGAAATGGATAGTTGCTCTGGTTTCGGCACATTATTTCTGACAGACAAAGATTGGACGTGAGCAAACGAAGGCATTGTTCGTTTGTTCCTGACACTACTGCCTGGCGCAGGCAGGAATGGCGTCTAAGTACGAAAAAGAAAAATAATCGTGGCAGAACACAATGCCTCGTTACTCACATTGGTCGATATCCGTCAGCGACACAGTCCATAACAATAATATCACAATACCCCCAAATTCCAGTCCAAATCATCCATTTGTATATTACGAAATAGACGATATACATATCATGGAGGGTACTGTTTAAAAAAGAAATTCACAAACGTAAATATGGTCGGATATTATTTTAGTTGTGCTGTACACATGTTGCTTTCAGACACTCACTACCCGCATGGCGGTCAAACAAAAGATATTGAGCTAAAGTCACCATCAACGGAACAATGCTTATTCCCGCAACTTGCCAGTTTATTTTCATTCTTAAAAACATTAGAAAAAAAAAAGGTTGCTTCTACGAAGACACAGAATATATACAGATCCTGTGCAACATTATACCAATACGAAGAGCCTTTAATCAATACACAAAAAGAGTAAATAAATTGTGATTTGTTGTCAGTTCGGAGTAAAACAGTCGGTGAACACAAGTAGCACTGTCCACATCAGGAAGGCTACAGGAAATACGAAATTCCATTTTTTTAAATGTCCTTCAACACCTAAAGACAAGAACGCTGTAATATATCCTGAACGCACCAACTCAGAAACTATTATTCATTTATTTATTCGGTGATAATAGTACAACGTTGATTTATACTTTCAGTAATATACTTATGGTCCGAGCTTATTCTACACACGTATTTTCTAGACGCAAATTGTCAACTCCATTTTAGGTTATAAAGCTCTAAAAAAACTGTTATTATCTGTAAGACATTTAGCCCAAGAAAGTCCTTTGACTGAAAGAGAGTAACGCTGAAACCTGGAACTCAAGAAATGCTTTTGACACAATATTCTTAATACAAAGCCAAACAAAGATAGGAAGGGAAATATTTAGGTAGTTAAGTAGATAAGCAAGTCTTTAAGTGAGGGCTGTATGAAGGCTGACTGGTTAGTCAGCAGGCAGGAAGGCAGTTAAAATAAATCGGTAGAATAATAGAGAGTAAATGTATATTAATACAAATGTTGTTGGATGTAGGCTAACGTTGACGGCCTTAATGACCCTCGCAGTTGATAGGAATAAAGCTCAAACAACCAACCAACAACTTCACAAGGAAATAGGTATCACGTAAACATAGGAAAATATTTCCTTCATACTGAAATCTGGATCAAGCAGTCTGCTCTGCTTGCCGTAGGAGTCAAAGCAAAATTTATCCAATATGAGACTAGACGTTTATTTCCAAACATTAGATTACAAAATAAAAGGGCGAAAATAGAAACATCAAATGTCCTCAACAGGTCTCCCGGGTACAAGTCAATAGTTTTTTCTTACCTGTTTGATCTACCTATCTATGTAGGCTGGGAGGTGGAAGAATATGCTGCTGTCAGTGGGGTGCCAGTACTCTAGTATTATATAATGTTTTCTTTTATTAATCAGAATAAGACGAAAACGCAGGATGTGAGAGCTCACCTTCAGGCGACCCCAAACTGCTGGTGAATACGAGGATCAACAATAACCTGGCCATGCTGTTGCTTCTTGAGTCTCCCCTGTCAAATCAACCATGGATAGTTTTTAAGCTGCACTGGCGTCTTCACACTTCTGAATCAGAAGAAAGCTTTAGACAACACACGGTATCTCACCTGATCACGGTGTACATATGCAATGTGGACGAGTTAGGCAACACTATCGCAGGAAGCCACAAGCTTCGCATACTTTCTTCATCGTACAATCATATTTGAACATGCTCGGCACTCAGTTCTCTGTAACCCCTCTTATCCAAACCACTAGATAACCAACTACCAACCCCTGAGTTAAAAATAAAAAGCACAGACAGTAATCTATAAAGACCCAAAAACCTCTAAATAACTGCCCTCCCAACCAAGCCCTAAACACCACTCCACTCATTTGCAACTGAAGTCCCCAGACATGTACGACTTATACTTTCTCGTCTGCATTCTGGACTCCAGCCATGTCTCCAACGATATAAAGACCTGTTCATTATATCACATGAACCCTCAAGCCCAAGATCCAACCTCCATCGTGAAGACACTGATCATCTTACTCCTGAAATGTTGTTTTCAACCCAAATAGGCATGCACAAAACATTATCTCACTTCTTGACATGTAGTCCTGCCCGGTCGGTTTCCTGAGCGCTGTGGGAGAAGGGTAAGGTAAGCTATAAAAAACAACTACACTGTTTCTTGTTGATATATAAAGAGAACTGTGTTGTATAGGTTGTTGCTAAGGCACCATTTATCAGTCAAGCTATGAATACCTTCAGCAACCCACACGATCAAACCTGATCCCATTTTGGGAATTTTGAATTTATAATCACACCAAGTTGTCGAAAGTCGTCGCACTTATATACTTAGGCGCAGTTTGAGTAACAAGATCTCTTTTTCTGAGATTTTGTAAACAATTCATTTATGGCAAATAACAAATAAGCGTCTTTGAGCTTTTATTTTTGCACCTGTTTTAGCCACACCTTTTATGAAATTAGTTTACATAACCTAAAATTTCTCAGCGAAAATTCACAGACATTTAGCTACCACGTTGCAGCTGTGTTTTCCGACCGGACGTATGCGACCACTGAACAAAGCTGTTTATATATCATATGTGTAACAAACGGATCCCTTGCGTTCTGTGGTGTTGGTGGGAGCTGATGTTGGTGGTGGAGTGTGGCTGGAAGGCACGGAGCCAGAGGGCCAAGCACACCCTACGCCCAGTGTAGTGAGAACACAACTAATCCTCACACCGTCCGAGACGTCCGAAGCTACGCCGACCCTCCAGCTCCCCTAGTCTAACGTTCTCCCCTCCTCTTGCGTGTTATTCACAATCATTGTCCACTAACCTCTCCAACCACGACGTTCTGATCACAAGCAGAGACAAATATAACTACTGGTCGATATACTGCATCTTATCGTCCACTGCTAAATTCAAAAGCTCGCTTTAAGATAATTCAGGTTACGTTTAATCAATCGCAAAACATTTCATAAGGCAATTAAATCATAAAACGTGTAGCTGCATGAAACCCGTCTATACTTCATCACGTAAACATCCTTACCTTTAAGGAAAGGGGTATAATGTAACGTCCGCCGTAATTCGCCAATTTCACTGTGAGGAAAGATTATACATCAAGCGGCTAGAATAAAACAAGAATTCCTCCGTCACATTTTCTACACTAAGCGTACATTGTAAATAATGAATGGAAAAAAAATGTGAATTTTATCGAGACATGGGAGTTGCATGCACATGACTTACTTACGAAAATGCGTAGAAGTCCGCGTCAGCTCTACATCCTGTGTGACACGTTAAAAAAAATGGTTAGTGATATATAACAGATAATTACATAACAACCGATAACTGTGTAGGACTGCCTGAGCTTAGCTTTACAAGGATTCACCCGAGCAACTGGTGGTTCCGGCTGGGCTAGGCTGTGACAGGCACCAGCTGGAGTAGAGACAAAGGCCGGGAATTGGTGGCTTGAATATTTCATTACCAAACGCCATTGGTCACGCGCGCATGCCATCAGACATGTAGTGTTTGGCGACACGCCCCTTTGTGCCTTTCCACTGAGTAAACACGTGAATATAAACATCAGTTGGTAATGGGAATTCACACATCGATGCGACTGAAAACTGAAATTGTCGACTGATATTTTTTCGTTTTTATGTTAGCCGAGACGGCACGGCAGCTAAGGCCCTAATCAAGGCCATTCCATTATATATATATATATATATACCATAGCCTGAGCCAGTTACCCGTTTCATGAACTAACCCCTAGGGGTGGATGAACAGCTGGGTTGATTGTGGACCGACTGCCGCAATCAGGACTCGAACCTATGCGCTCGACCCTGGGCAGTCCGTTAATGCGTCACGGTCAGGAACGCTAACCGCTACACCTCGGGAGTCCATATGTGTCAGTCTTCTCTCTCATGTACAATATGACTGTCCTCTCCCAATAATAGTATGACTGTCCTCTTCGATGTACAGGAGGTCCATCCGTGAGAGTAAGGTGGGGGATATGGTGCGGGCGGTGCTAGAGATCCGATCAGTGACACCTGCTGACGCTGGAGCCTACACCTGCCTGGCTACCAACTCACACGGTGACCACTCCCAGGTGTTCGACATAGCCATCATTGGTGAGTACTATACTCCCTTACACCTGCTTCCTGCATTTGTCATACCCTGCCCAACGCCGACCACCTACACCTGCCATACCCTGCCTTACGCCCACACCCCACACTTGCCATACTCTGTTGCAACCACCTCCTACATTTACCATACTCCCTACGCCTCCCATACCCTTATGCGCCTGCCATGTTCCTCTACAGCCATACTTCCCTACATCTGCTAAGCTCTCCTACACCTACAAGCCGGCCATACTCCCCTAAAGCCGTCACGCCCTCCTGCATCTACACACTTGTTATACTCCCATACAGTTACTCTCTTACACCTGCCATGCTCCCCTATACTTTCTATGCTCTCCTGATCCTGCCATACTCCTCTACATCTGCCCAACTCCCCTACACCTACTTCCTCACCCGGCCTCACGGCGACTTCTGACAAGTTCTGGGTATAGCTGGCTGAAGGCAACATCCCCTTCTTCCCCCTGACCTGACCTCCAGATGTTCCAAATAGCTAATGAAAGTGACTGCAGCTTTCCACGTCACCCAACACCTTCTCATGTTAACAGGAGTAGCAGATGTTTACTTTAGGTTACCGCTGACTCGGGAATACTTAGCTGTTTGGCTAGAGCAGGAACTGGCTAGGGAGGGGAGTTTTATTGTGAACACAGTATAATCACTAATCATTTTCTTACTGATCCTTGTTTTATGTTAAGGAAATGTTTCGTCTTAAACCTGTCCGCGGGAGGTACGTGAAGGCAAGGACTCACCAGAATATTTCTGCTGAAGAGAAGGAAGCGCAATTTACTGAGGAAGAAAAGCTGCTTAAAGTATCTGAATTTCTAACTGCGTAGAGAGAGAGAGAGAGAGAGAGAGAGAGAGAGAGAGAGAGAGGAGAGGAGAGGAGAGAGGAGAGAGAGAGAGAGGAGAGAGAGAGAGAGAGAGAGATTATCCTGCAACTTCTGTAACTTCTGGTAACGTCATCTCAAGTTGATCCATTACAGTCAGTCCCAGGATACAGCTGTCGGTTTACTGGTTACTGGTAAGATAAGTAGTGACGCTAACCTAACCTAACCTGTGTCTGGCTTTCCCCAGAGCCCCCCACCGCCCCGGGTGCCGTCACTGTCAGTGAGATTACCAGCAGGTCAGCTGTCATCTCCTGGACGCTGCCACAGCCCGCCTCCGTCACTATACAGTACAAGGGTGAGTACCACACCTGGTGCCATTGCACGAGAGTAAGTGCCACACTAGGTGCCACATCACAAGGGAGAGTGCCACACCAGGTGCCACCGTACAAAATTGAATATCACATGAACACGAATGGTAGCACTAGTGTGGCTACATGAATGTGTGTGTGTACTCTAACTTGTACCTGAGGAACTACCTTGTGCCATCACTAGTCCCCCCAGTGTTACAAGCTCTAGTGCCAGTCCCCCTCAGGTACCGACAGCGTTACCGACGTTCCTGCCTCAGGAACTACTGCCGTTGTTAAAATCATTACCAACTACTGCATCAGAATTGATTCCATCGATTAATTTTATGTTGATGCTTACCCACACCTTCAGAGAAACATCTGCTGGTTGCCCACTTGCGGTCAACCATAGGTTCCCACCCCTGTAGCCTTCATCTCTAAACCATCACTTTCCATTCCTTCATGTTTCCTCCTTTCCTTGATGCACTGATTCTCACGTTCTGCTGACCCATCTCCCTCCCTTCCTCCCTCCTTCCCTCTCACACCAACTCCAACACATCAATACCCTGTACTCCACTATCCTCTCTCTTTCCCTCCCTTCTTCTCTCCTGCACCATCCCTCAAGCACCAGTAACAGTGAGTTCTCCTACTTGGTCAGCGTCGGCGGAGGAGTCGTGGGCGTCACACGGGCGTAACGTGAGCGTGGGTCAGTGGACGTCTTCCCACGTGGTGACGGGCCTGGTGCCTCACCGTACCTATGCCGTCAGACTCATGGCTCATAACGACCTGGGAGTCTCCCAGCCTTCACACACCCACCTCTTCACCACCACCGAGGAAGGTCAGTGCTGAGCTATTACTGTGAGTACACTAAAAAGAAAATCACGCCGCGAAAACCGCCCTGCGCCCCTGGAGGCTATAACGCCTTCACACACGTTAACTAGAGGGATCACAACGCCCCCATGAACTCTGCACTTTAACTCATAGTAAACAATGCCACTTCCTGTTAACCTAAGAGGTCACAGTTCCCTCCCCTTACACACACACGCGCGCCAAAAGGAGGTGGAATATACCATAAAGCTTCAGGTGACACATGGTGACCCTCGCCTGGCCAAACTGACATTTTTTTTTCCATCACGAGAGAATTAGTTCTTTCCTGGTCTGTTTTCCCTCACATGTAGCTAAGAGTTACCACATGAGGTTCACACACGTCACCTGAACAGTGTGACGGCCAACAAGTTACGGTGTATCGCTTCCTCTGATCCAAATGTGACGGCAAGAACATGAGTGGCTGTGACGTATAGTGTTAATGCGTGACGTGTGATGTAGCCTGGGATAACTAACCCGGCTCCAGGACGCTATATCATAGAACATACCCAGGGTCAAGGTGGGCACATCTGCCTCCCTCTTCAAGGAGGGCGAGGAATGTAATGATCTCCTTGACCAGCCAGGAGAGAGATGAGCCCCCTAACCAGAACAACAAATCAGGCGTTCATATGAGAAACTAATCATGCATTCATCTACTGTCATCTTTCGGTTACAATAGCTATCGCTATTCTGATTCAAAAGTGTGGGAAAAATCTATGCCAGGTCCCAGGTAACTTATTGCATTTTCTTAATTCCTGTTGTTTACATATCAGGTGACTGAGTCTGTGAGTCAGTGACCATGGCTGGAACTGTCAATAAAAATTTCCCCAGTAGACCCGATACACAGGGAAGATGATGACCCCAGGTTAGGTCAGATGATCATTTCCTGGTACAGGTACAGGTCATGGTACAGGTACAGGTCATGGTACAGGTGCAGGTCACGGTACACTGTTGTACTACTTCTTTGGTACTTTTGACTTGCACATATGATGGTTGTGTGTGTTGTGATATACTTACGCGTAATCACTATATGTATGGTGCCATATTTAAGATAATCTTTGTATGTATGGCGCCATGATTCACATGATCACTAAATAACTTTAATCTATTCTCGTCTGTTTAAACGACGACCAGTCGCTATTATTTTCTAGTGAAACATAATCAGTATCACTGACCCTCTTCCTCCTGCAGCACCTTCAGGAGCACCACGTGACGTACGTGTTACAGCCGGAGGAGCCCACTCCCTCCTGGTGACATGGCGCGCCCCTGACCCACGCCTCACCCATGGTGCCCTCAGAGGCTATACCCTTGCCCTCCGCCGCCAGAACTTACAGGGTCATCTCACATTCATCACCAGGCCTGTCACAGGTGAGTAGTACCTAGGGTCTCCTCCCCGTCACCAGACCCGTCACAGATGAGTGCTCAGGGTCACCTCCATGTCACCAGACACGTCACAGGTTCAGTGTCCGGGGTCACTTACCCGTCACCAGGCCCGTTACAGGTAGGTGCTCAGGGTCACCTCCTCATCACCAAGTCCGTTACAGGTGAGTGCCTCATGTACTACCATGTGCGTAATTTCAGTGCCAGACTTATGTCAGCTGTTAGTGATACTGGTAGGGGCGAGCACCTTGGCCTGAGACGGCAAAGCTCCGCCTTATCACTATTATGTTTGTGTGAACTGACTCAGCATGTTTGAAATGCTGAGGATAAAATCTTATCCTTGTGGTTGAATTGCCCTTCACACTAACCAGGACGGTTGTTGACAGACGTCGATGGCGTGGAGCAGTACGAGGCGCGGGGTCTGGTCCCCGCCACGCTGTATGAGGTGGCTGTGAGGGCCTTCACTAGGGCCGGTCCCGGACCACTCTCCTCACCTAGGATCGTCGACTCCACCAGCCACGACGGTAAGGACACCCCAGCCTAGTTTGGGAGGTTGTGCGGTTCGAGTAGATGAAGAAGAGGCATCTAGTAATTACGAAAAGGTCTGGAGAGTTGTGAGGTGGCCTAGTCAAGTTGCATGGAGGATTTAGTAACATCTAGATGTTTAACAGCGAATGAAAATATTTGAAAGCGTAGGGATGGCTAGGGTGTCATTTTAAAGTTATAAAATAATCTGACTGGTGTCATGAGATGTGGAAGATTATAAGGGTTACGAAGTACCACAGAGAGCGCATGTGTCTTGGTAAGGGATGCTACGAGATGGTTTAGTTTTATAACGTTATTCTAAATTTACAGAATGGCCTAATTGACTGGAATTAGTGGCCGAGGGCTGGAGAACGTATGTGGGATGAGAAGACTCTAAGAGCTGAGGAGGGTTGGCAAGAGGTTTAGGGCTGAGGAGGGCTCTGGAGAGGTTCAGGGCTGAGAAGGGCTGGAGGGAAGATAAAGACTAAGGAAGGCTGAGAGTGGCTTACCTGGATGAGAGAAGTGGAGCCTATCAAGTATAGGTAACCAATATTCCTGTTGGTGTTGTGGCCTCGCTACACCACCTGACGCTGTGGCCACATTACACCTTCTGGTGTTGCGCCTTCGCTACACATTTGCTGGTGTAGCCTCGTTACACTGCTGTGTCACGTAACAAGCACCGTAACTTTCCTTTCTGCCGCAGCTCCGTCGTGTCCACCTGCGGGCGTGTTGTGCCGCGGGTCAGGGCGCGGGGGGGTTAGGGTTTGGTGGTCGCCGCCGCCCACACACTGTGCCCGCGCCCCTGTCGCCGGATACTCAGTCATGGCCACGCCCACCGCCCACGCCCACCTTGCCAGTGACAGTAAGTAACTGTTCTGTCTTCCGATCAAGAGTCACTTTATGCACAAAATGTTAACAAAAAATGTGATGTCGGCCAGCCACCTGAACTCAGTTCTGCACATCCTCACCCTTGACTCAGGTTTTGTTTATTACGTTTTCAGAGCTTACCAGATGTGTGTTGTCATCACCTCCTCATTTCTATATCATATATGTTGTAATCAGCTGCACATATTTTAAACATACTGTATAAGTTGTCAGCAGCTGAACATTTCTATGTGCCATCTATTGTGATAACAGCTGCACATATCTAATGTTGTCAGCAGGTACACATAGCCATATACCATATTTGTATACAATCGACATCTATGATGTCGTCATCATAGATGACAACTGGAATATATTAATCGGCTGTTGAAATCATTGTTATAGATTGCAAAGATCTGCTTATGATCTATATGAATACTTCTAAGTAAAAAACACCATACGGTAAATTTTTCAGCCCCAAAAATCTTCTTTAAACCCAGCACGAAACCCTTGTCGATGAATAGATTGTGACAGATCTTCTTGCTCCAAGGTCGCATCTGGGAGGTTAAGACGACCAACTTGGAGAAGAACCTGGACGGCCTTCCTCCAGCCACCAACATCAGCGTCAGAGTCAAGGCCTACAACGATGTCGGCTTCAGTACGCCCAGTCACCCGGTGTATTGCCTCACCGAGGACGATGGTAATAGCCAATACAATCTTCTTCTCTTCCACACTAATGCATATGATCTGGTTCATTTTGTTAACAAAGATCCAGGTAAAAAGTAACATCTCATATCATGTCGTCTCTCAAAATACTGTTTGCTATTTACCAACAGTAAAGCAATATCTCGTTCTTTATAACCAGAAACCCAACGCTCTTACTTGTTTGTTATTGTTTTTCTTAGTTTTTCTGCTTTCTTTGTAACAAAGGCCAGAAATTAGCCTCACAATAGAAGCCACAATTTTATGACTATTTTACTTTACAGGAAAACTCTCCTTAACCCTATCATACATTTTTAGGAAAGGAAAACTTATTTATAGGCAAAATATGAAAGCTGCTTATCGTAGCTAATTTTACGAGTAAAGATAGTGACAACCAACAGGATATAACATCTACCAATGCCAGGTCAAAGATCACTATGGCTGACAAACTAATTCCGACATTATATTCCGAAGCTAAACTAAACAAATACTCCCAAAACATGTGTTCGACCCACACCTAACGACTTATAATAATCCCACTCGACCTTTGACATAAGAGACCCGTCTTACATCTATCCAAGTCCGCAGCTGAACCATAACATCTTCCAAGGAACGATTATCCTCTACCAACCGCATTTTACATCTGACTATCCATCACTACCCCAACCATTTCCCCCTAGAAGAAGCAACTATCCATTTCCCCCCTCCCCCCCAGTGCCAGGGCCGCCGGAGAGGGTACGAGTGGTAGTGACGGGCGACACCACCGTCCTGGTGACCTGGGCACCCCCTCAGCCATACACGGGCACCGTGCTCCACTACACACTCTATTCCTCCAAGGATGACCAGGTGAGAGAGAAAGAGAGGGAATTAATCTCAAATAAGGCAAAGGTCCTCACACAAATAGGTCTATCGTTACGTATAAAGCGGAGGCTGTTTAGATGACAGGAGACTTGTTGCAGGTGGCGGTAAGGGACGTGGTGGGTGCTGGAGGCTCAGAGGCGACCTGGAGGGAGCTGACCGGCCTCACACCGGCCTCCAGGATCCAGGTGAGGTCCCTGCAGGTTCCCAGGTCCCATTCTTCAGGCTGACGTCACCTAGAGAAGCTTCGTTCCAGTGTTCCCCGACACCGGAATGAGGCGAGCTCTTCACCTCAAATGATCTTCATTAACTTAAGCATGGTTATGATAACTAAAAGTAATTTGTAACGAACAATTCATATATCACAACAAAGTCATTTAAGATGAACTTGTCAGTTATTACAACCTAGATTAAGTTATATCAACCAAATCATTTAAAACACCTCATGCAGTTAAAACAACCAAGCCAGTTATAATAACCAAAACTCAATTTTAAAAAAGTAAATTCATTAAGCAGTTGCAACAACCAAACCAGTTCATCCAACAGTTGTAACAAAAAAGCCAGTTCATCCATCAGTTTTAACAACTAAACCACTTCAACCAACATTGTAACATAGAAATCAGTTCATCCAGCAGTTGTAACAACCAAACTAATCCATCCAACTCTATAAATCTAAAATGATTTCAACTTCAAACTCAAACTGAGTATCCATAGAGCTCTTTAAGCATACCAGATTCCTGCCCCAGCCACATCTACAGTCATCTCTTTCTAATAAATGCTTATGGTGGTTAGTTCTGACACTCAAGACTAGGGAACCTATGTTTTATTGACCCAGCCCAGTTAACGCAGTTTTGTAAGGTATGGAGTGCAGGTGAAGTAGCACTGAGTCTTGTTCTATTTGAGTGGTAGATGTTCATCAGAATATCATAATGTGCATAATCAAGTGGAACAGATATGGTACCACAAGTTAGGTAAATTGATCAAGTAACGTGGGATGAGTATTGTAAGTTAATTGACTCAAGACAAGTAATGTGGACTACGAAGCCCAAGTGAAGCATAACGGGTGAGGTAATGCAGGTGTGTGTCATCCTCAGGTGTGGGTGACGGCCACAACCGTAGCGGGAGAGGGTAACCCCTCCCCACGGCTCACCGCACTCCCTTCCCCCAAACCCACCCACTCCCCCGTGGCTATGGGCGGCGGACGGACGTGGCGGGTGGGCGCAGGCGCAGGGGTGACGCTGGGGTGCCGGGGGCTTGGGACGCCTCCCCCAACCATCGGCTGGACGCGGGCAGGTGCGGCCGTCAGCAGCGGACACCTCACGCAGCTCCTGCCAGGGGGAGACCTTCACCTCACTGGTGAGTGCCGCCTGTGTCCCTGTGTTTGTTTCTCTCTGCAGCTACCTAACTATACAGTACGGAAAGGGAGCTCTGCACTCGTGGGTCTCTATCTCTTGAACCTTTTCTGCTATTTCACCAGATTCTGAACTTTTGTATAGTCAACATTCTCAATTTCATCACTTAGCTTATACCAATCATCCAGAATTCTGATACTGTAAAAATATTTCTTTACGTCTTTTCCAACAAGTTTTTTGTTTAATATTTTATTATTACTTTTAGTTGTTCTTTCGTTGCAGCTTTCAATGGATCGTACACATTCGACATTATCAAATTGATTTCGAAACTTGAAAGATGTGGTAAAGTTTCACCTTACCCCTGGTGAGCTGCTGAATAGCCTTTAACCTCATAGCTTTCTTACTTGCAATCTTCTTTGTTACCTTTCTCTGGACCTTCTTCATAAGATCTTCATGTTTAAGTAAGCTTATCAAACCTGAGAGACATGGTGTAACTTAAGTCTGAAATAAGCTGTAAATAGCTTATGGAACATTTCATTATCCATAGTCTAACGTGGTGCTCGGGCGACAGGGTGGTTACAGCATCTAACCCCAAGTTCTTTTGACAACAGACTCACGTCGCTTGTTTTCTGACGCAGTTTGTAGTCATACCGAGGCCATCCTTCATTGTGTCCCGTCTTAACCACTTTGTATTTGCTTGGTTTGA
>JAUUDW010324180.1:0-13382 GCA_032361385.1 Panulirus guttatus
GATCTCTGAGGATAGGAAAGAAGCGACTAACGGGCATGGAAGCAGGGGAGGCTGGAAACCTTTTCCTCCTGTATTATCACTTTAGAGAAACAGGAAATGACGAATCAACTGAAGATATGTCCCGAAGGCTCAGGCTGGGAAATGTGAGTGTAATTTGCTGTGACGAGGATGCAAAGAAGGAAGAGACTGATGATGTGTTTGACAGGAGAAACCTGGATATTCTGGCTCTGAGAAGGAGTTAAGAGATGGGAGAATTTTCAAGAAGTGAAGTTTGAGGTGGCTCTTCCAGTGAGGAATGAGCTGTGGGGGAAGTTTAGAAGTGCAAGGAAGTGAGCTCATGGTGGGTGTAGACTAGAATGAAAGTCAGCCACGGAAGCAGTGTGACTGCTGGTGAGTCCAATCCAGGTAAAGAGAGAGGAGTGAAGAAGAGAGGAATGCGTTTGGGGAGGAAGTGAGTGAGTGCTTCTGCAAGTTTGGCGCTAGAGATCGGACACTGGTGCTAAGAGATCTGAACACAGGGGTTGGTGATGTGGCAATTAGAGACGTCAATGGAAGGCGAAGAATCGCTTCTGTAAATGGCGCTGAGAAATCTGCACACGAGGGTAATTTCGAGTTGTGTGATGGCACAAGATGGTGACAGAGAGTACACGGCAAATGTAGTTGTGCGAGGCTTGCAGTCAACGAGAGCTAATCGTGCGTCAGCTGACAGGAATGCGAAAGAGAGTTTAACGGATGTACGTAGAGGTGATGAGAAGGGCAGGAGCCGGAATGCCTGGTCATGTCTCGGCAGAGGCGAGTTTTTAAGTTGGTGGTCGTCCTAGGGAAAGAGGAAATAACAGTCTCCATTAACACCCTCCAGTGAACGTAGGTGCATATGTGGCCTGAGAACTGCTGATGTGTAAGGTCGAGTCTGAGTGATGAATGAAGAACCGAAGGGGCATCAACAGATGGAAGTGTTGATGACCCTTTGATGATGACTCTCGAGCACGATTAACGTTTGACTGATTAATCACTTAGATGGCAACCGACGCGTCAGCAGCATTAACAACGATGACATGATGAGTCGACGAGAACTCGGCCCCCTTGAGTACGATGACTGAAGTCGTCCAACTCTAAGTGGTAAGAGTCCAGGGTTTAATGTTAATGATTCGAACTCGACGCGCATGAAGCAAAGGCAGGGGAGTCACTGAGGTGTGTGTGGGTGGGTGTAAAATCATATAGGGGTAAAGACATGGCACATATAAACAAAGTTACGGGCAATCACACTTAAAATTTTCCTTTCGTAAAATCTAAAAGATCTTCATTGGGAAGCCACAGGGGTAAATAAGGACTATCTATTTCAGGAACGGAACTCGCTATAAACATATTCCAGAACTAGATCTGGAATCAGCAGTTAGAGCAAACCACGTTCCCATTACAAAACCGAAAAATAAAACTATTAATGCAACTTAGGATCCCTTAGAAACCAGATGAAAATCACAGCTCCAGTTTATGTCATTAACACGTACCTCTCTCTCTCTCCTCCGTCAGGTGGGTGCTGAGTGTGTGTGTGTGTGTGTGTCTGAAGAAGACAGTCAGCCTCAGAGTCGTCACTTGGTTTCCCTCCCTCAAGGTAGGTGATTCCTGCTGCAGATGTCACCCCCCAGTGATGTGTGTCTCTAATTTGGTGTCTGTCATACAGACGTTTATCTCTCCTTCCCATGTCAAGCATCTCGTATATGTATGTTCCTTGTCTCCCTCACTGTCTCCCTCATTGTCTCCCTCATTAGTATTGCAGCACTAATCGTCTCAGGCAGTGCCCATCCACCGAACGCCTCATTCAGAAAAGAATCTCTTTATTAACGTCACTCCAAGTCCATCCTTCCCTTATGGGGACACACTTCTCCTGCAGTTCCTTCTACTAAGTACCATCACGTTGCTAATAGATCAAGCCATCATTAAAAAAAAAACACACACATTCGCTTCTAACTCTTACGAGAAAAAGATAAAAGTGTTATCAAAGTACGTCTTAGGGCCGTGGTATTTGTCAAGATGTCCAGGCTCCTTGACGCCTCCTCTGTCATATCCTGACGGGGCACGAGATAAGAAACGGTCGTAAATGGTAACGTTTAGTGGAGGAGACGCGCTTATAAAACACTAGCGATTGTAATATATCCTCCGTGTACAACCTGTTCTCTCGTTCCCAATAAGGAGAGGCAGCGATGGTGCGCTTCTGACGCTGGTAAATAAGAGGAAACTAGTCAGGCGTCACCTTACGATCTATTATACGAAAAAAAGAGTCCCTCACTGGAATTAGTTTAACCTAACCCTGGTTAAGTGAATGCGTTGTCATCCTTCGTTCTAGTTTAAATGCTGTGAGTTTCTGAGAAGGTGAAGTGAGGTCGTGACTCGATACCACGTTTTGGAAGACATTTGAAAGGAAATCAGAAAACTGAATTTTCATCAAATAGGAAACTTAGTTCAGCGGAAGTTCTACGGGGGGGAAAAAAGCTGTTCTTCAAGATGAACTCAAGCCAAATTTAACCAAATGACTGGATAAGCTTAGACACGAGTGTAAACAAATAGCTAATAAGAGACATGACCTCCCTCAGCGTCCTTAGGTTCTAGTGTGAACTCATAAAGCAGAAGAAACCGCCAGTATTCAGGACGACGCACTGCAGCTATGGAGAAGAAAGCCGTCCCTTTGGCATCTCAGAATGACTTTTACACTCGTTAATTGGTGAATGACGATGCCTCCCACCCACTCGCTGCTCACGGGGCAATAATTGGGACACTTGTCAAGTTACATCCCCGGGAATTGTACCCAAAGCGAGTTAACACGGTGATCTCCTCCTCTCGCAATACTCCACCATCGCCCTGTGCTCAAGGAGCAGTAGAGGGGTGGAACGTTCCACCCTCCTCCATCACCCACTGCTTCGAGGAGCAGTCGAATCGAACCACTGTAAGCGATACGTGCTTCATGAAGCAATTGAGGATCCTGAGGGATATGAGACCGAACAGGCGGTCTACTGGCTCATACGAAGCAGGTCTTATCCTCTTCTCTGCTACAGAATAGTCTTGGATCTATCCCTCTTGACAGCGGATGCTGTGGCGATGCATCCGAGCTGATGATAGACTTTCGGCGCTAACCCTTAACAACACAGCGTCATTGGGAGAGTAGCTCGTGTCTCGTAAGCCGCTCCGAAGGCTGAGAAAACACGGATCTACTCACTTTCATGCTTCGAACCGGACCCCTTTTAACGACACCACTGCCACCCCGAACCCCACACCATAACACAGCCACCCCCACGGTAACAAGGCCGCCCGGATATTGATGGGGGGGGAAGGGGGACGTTCTGTGTACTCTGATAACACCCTCAGTAGCCTCTGATGGCAGACGGAACCAAACAGCAGCACTAGGCTTTTCTCCACGAGTCTTTGAGTTTTGCTCTCGTGGCGTTAACTATTCTTGGCGGAGCGTCCCTTCTGAAGACTCTGGGATGATGCCCACTGCGGCTACACTGATGAGACATCCACTACGGGGATGTCCAGTCTAGAAGTCAGCTGGTGGGGCGTCCACTGTCTAAACACCAGTGGGTTGTTCAGCATCGCAGTGCTGGAGAAATATCTGCGAAGACTTGTTTGAAGTAGTCCTCTGGCCTCATCTCTTTGGAGACGTACCCCCATTGGACTCTGTTGGACACGGCTGCCACTGGCTTCCATGGGCCACCTCGTCTCCTGACGAAGTCTACAATATCTTAACTATCACAGATTTCATCTCTTAGGTCACCCTAAGGCCTTCCTTTCGGAAAATGACAAGTATTCTCATCTGTTGTTTTATCTTCCGTCTGGCTATTGCAACCACACGTCTGGTATTTTGACGATACCTCTTGTTATCCTTTCGTCTCCTCGTAGTTTGGGAGCCACAACAGCACGGTAGTCTCTACATGAGTTTGTCTTACATGTTATAACGCCTAATCAATACGGTTTCCAAATCTCTCTGCCTAAATTTGTTCCATCCTGAGACTAAACACGCGCTGACAAAGCTGTGTTAGAGTGAGTGAAGGGTCGAGGTCAGGACAGAGCGTACAGTGAGTACGCTACATCTACGCATATATTAGGGTAACATGCGGGCCCCTGTGTGTATACGGGGCCCGGATGGTAGGCGGGCCCGTGTGGGCATACGGGCCCCCAGAGGGTCCTCATCCCTTTGGGAAGAGAGATGACATCTTTGAAGTCACGAGGCAACACTGTCTGTACGCATGCAGAGCACCAAGCCGCATTCATTTACGGGACTGATGATACACAGTGATACCGACATTGACAGGAAATACAATGGAGGTTCAAAAAAAACGTCTCACAAAGGAGGCATACACAACACAGGATGTGGCTGCGCTGACGGCGACACAGACGAGGTTCAGCTCAGGGCGTCTCGGATACAAAGTATCACAAATACGATATGAAATGTCGGCTACATATCCTGTACCTTCCAGAACGCAGGAGGAGGAGGAGGTGGCTCAGGGCGGAGCAAAATTTGGAATTAGACGAAGGGTGTTTCTAGTCGTCATTATCCGTGGAGATCGAAGTCCTCGACACCTCAAGCAGTGAGGCCTCAAATTGCTGGTTTCAGGGCACTACCCAGGGCAATATTTAAGCGCGTGTCTGTCACGCGCAGAGACGTGCTGGGGTCATAGTTTTCTGCAGGTGTACCTGCTTATTCTGGTAGCCCCAGTATCACACTGCCAGGTACAGGCTCTAAGCTTTCCACACTCGCGTCTCTAAAGCTTAAAGAGATCGTGCCATATACCTTACGCGAGAGCTACCAGGTCTCTCAGCATCTCTCTGGAGACTGAGGTCCTAGCAGGCCAGTGCGATGAAAACGCTGCTGACTATGGCTTTAGTTAGACCATATCTGGAAGAGGGGCCATGATGACTCTTACTGTCCGACATGAAAACATACTCACAGAAAATGGATATCTTGACGATTACATAGGCTTCCATAATCCGGGTGTGAACAGCGGAAGGAACAGTTTCCTGCAGAGCACTCTGTCCTAAGGGCACTACAAGAGCAGCTTTGGATTTAAAGCATTACTCCTGAGTTGGACAATGTTCCTCATTGCCATTAGAATGCTGTACAGCTCACGGTGGGTAGAGCTGGATCAAAAGCCAAGTCTTTCTCGCTCGGAGTGGATGAGGCTGTTAGCGTTGTGGATACCATAAGCCACACCGGCCTTGCCAATGCCCTGAAAGGAACTATCCATGCTGACAAACCATCCTATCTACTTGTTCACATCCTAGTCCTCTTATGATATGAGGCCCGGGTGGACTAGAATGACATTGTACATAACCAGTATTGAGAGGTCTATGTACTGGGGTTTCAAGGATACGGGTGTAGGATATGCTGGTTTTAGATCCTGCAGAGGCCATAGGACTTAGGCTGGACCACCTGCAGTTGCCTGACGGGGACAGCGGGTCATTTCATGTAAGGAGTCCAGGTCACTGGTGATATGTAGGTGGTTGAATAGAACCAAGACCGAACGTGGGATTTCTGAGACACTTGGCACTTGAACGTGAGACCAAGTCCCTCGATGCACTCAGGAACTGCATGATACAGTCACTAGTAGAGTATCCTGAAGAAGAGGACGTCTTTAGGCGTCGAGGGCGTGGGATTCGAGGAGGACGTTGGCTAAGCGTCCAGGGTATTGACTGCAGAACATCGTCCAGTGCGAAGTCGTGGCTCCTGGCAGTCGTCCAGTCTGGAGAGGTCGGTTGTGGGTTCCAGCATGAGAAGGATGCTCGTCAGGTATATAGAAAGAGGACGTTATTGCAGTCTCTACTGAAGGGAAGACGGTGACGAGGTGTCGTGTGTGGGGACGTGGTGTGAGTCGTGTGTAGGACGCTGGCGGAGTCCCGTCCGGTGTGGGGTAGGGAGCTGACGAAGCCCTATCCACTGTCGGTAGGACGCTGACGGGAAGGGCTTCCCGGTCAGTGTGGGAGGTCTGTCGGAATAAGGGGCGTGGGTACTGGGAAGACGCACTAGGGAGCTAGGCGGGGGTCCTCTCTCCTCCACCGTCTGCATTGGCAGTAATTATAGGGTGAGGAGGAGTACACTCCCTACACCACGATGCCCCTAAGCCATATTTCACCCTTTCACTCTACCACCACCGTCGCGTCGGTGACCTGTCCCCGGGAAATTGGGGTTGATTTCCCTCACATATCCCCCGGGGGTTGAGACTGTTTTACGGAGGGTCGAGCATTATTATCTTCCACGTCCAGCCACTGGCGGGAAGGGACGGAGGTGGTTCCTCTGTATTCCACTAGCGTGGTCATGATGCATCCCATCTTGGGGATGCCCATCGTCTACCTGCCACATACACTCAACACACCTGCTTGCTTCAATCTCCTGTCACTCTTCACTCCTCCTCCTCCTCGCTCCTCCTTAACTACCTTTCCTCTGCTCCTCCCTCCTAGAGCTGCTTCTCATAATGGCCCTCGTCTGGTTATTTCTATCCTCCTAAATTTGCTCTCCCACTTTTCTTCATCACTTACTGCTATTCCTCTTCTTACTGTCTGTGTTCTCCTCCTCCTCCTGCTCCTTAAAGAGTTCTCTCTTCACGGTACCTTCCTCCTCCTCCTCCTTTTCCCAGCACTTTGCTCTTCGTCAGGAGAGAGAGAGAGTGAGAGCCTCTAATAACAAAGATCTTGGTCTCCATGTTTACATGCTTGCCGCTGGGACAATGGAGTGAGGGGCATGGCTTGCAGTCGTCTCACTGCACAGGGCAAGGTGAAGGTCGCCCGCCGGGAGAATCGGCTGCATCTCCCCAGCAGATAATCACTTTATTTATGGACAATCGAGAGATGATAAACACAGGCTCTCTTAAAGGATGAACACGTCCCAGCATAAGCGTCATGGGGATTGCACTTCGGGGCAACGCCCTCTGCCACAATTGGACACGGACGCACGACCATATACGGGTCATTCGTGGATGTAGAGATAAAATTAACAAAATTACCAGAGGCGCTCCGGCCGTGGGAACTGAGAAATACCCGTGCCCATTGGGGATCATAAACTACTAAGGGATATACGACCCCGTGTTATCTCTTCCTCAAATATCGAGAATGTGAGGAACTGAGTAATGCAGTCTTCACCCCAGTTCCCCGGGCCACGGAGAGAGTACTGCCTCAGATTGGGAGGCACTGGCATTGAGGGGGCGTCGATCCAGTTCTATATATGGCTGGGTTCACATCTGACGCCATACGGGGTTATAAGCACACACGCCCATGTATTATACGTGGGTGCTTTACATTATCATCTATCCTCTCTCTACTGTGCCTTTTTATCTATCAGTCTATCACACACACTAAGGTGCAGTGGGCAGCCTGTGGAGTCATCCAAACAACATCTCGGTTCGTTATATGAGCCATACTCACGCATCTTGCTTTCCGCTAGTCTGAAGAGATGGGTCGACCTACATGGGTTTCGTGGCGCTGGCGAATCTAGGTGCGGTAGGGTGAGGTCAACCCATTAAGTGTGGTAGGATTAGCTCACCTGGGTGTGGAGTCGTCTGCTCGGCCCAGCGCCCTCCCAGGGGAACATGCCCAGCTAATCATCCTCAGGTCATGGAATACCTTAACAATCCATCCTCCTCCTTTTTCCTAAGTCTACCATCCTTGCCTGGACCTAATCTCACTTTGCTATGGATTTTCCTCCCTCACAGGGAGTTTCTGTCTGTTGAAATCCCCTCTCAAGATACATATATAAATATGTAAAAGCTTTTTTTCCTGTTTGAGATGAGAGATGAATTCGTTCACCAGTTATCAACTTAAACATGCCGCTTTGAGATTTCCCATTCTATTCATAGACTCACTGTTTAGACTGCGGGACGTTTGAAAGAGATAAAATGCGACACTCGAGACGCATGCATTACTCTCCCCGGTGGCCAACTTAGAAAAGGAGCGACAGTGGACTCCCATCCCCGCCCGTTGACACCACACACTGGTGTGAACACCACATCCCTGGTCTTTCCCGGGTCATGATGACTGACTGTGGCAAGGACGGTGTCTGCTTGCATCAGCGAGGCTTTCTGTAGCTTCATGAGACAGCCACGGGTGACAGAAGCGCCTTGATAAATGCATGCAAACACGTGAGACGATATTCACATATCAAATTAGTCCCCTTCTCTTCAGTGTCTCTCATCACACCTACAATCTGTCCCTTTTTAAAAGGCTGGGGTTTCTAACTCCCTTCCACTTCTCCGTCCCTTTTGGCTCTGCCAGTATTTCATTTAGGGCCTGGCCTCGGAATATAGCAATTCTTGTCCGTGACCGGATCTTTCGACAAAAGAAACGGAGACAAGACAGAATGAGAACAGTTGCAGGCCCTTCCTCAGGTAGGTAGGTCAGGTCAGAGGTGTTCCCCACCTTCGGCCAGTACAAGACACACCCAGCGTCAGAGAGGCTATGAGTCATATGGTAATCTCAAAGCCGTGGTGTACCGCACTGGGCAAAGCATTCGTCGTATACAAGACAGAGGCCGAGACGCCGTAAGAAGAGGGGCCTGGGAGTGAAGGGAGAGGGAAGGGAGAGTACTGGGAGGCGGGTGGTGAGTAGGGAGAGAGAGGAAGAGGGAGGAGGAGAGAGGTGTTTATGCAAGTAGCTGCAGGAGCAGCGTTGTGAAATGGGTGTGGCTGTTGAGACCGAGGAAGGGCGTCTTGCCCACCCTGCACGGGTCCCCAGTACCCACCCTGACACTGCTGGAGAACCGACAGACAGACAGCCTCCCTCTCTCCCAACACTCTGATCGATCGAGATCGAACAGGTCACTTCGGTATCGGGAACGGCACCAGCAGGATTCACGTTCACTCGAAACCGACTTTAAACTCATCGTATTTCGTGATGACCTTCTCTTCTGCCCAATTCCTGAAGTCAGTCTCGAAACGCTGTCTCTTGGAAATAATCTATCGTGCGTCACTTCGACCCATTCCCTCAGTTTCCTGAGGCTGCTGACGACGAAGTGACACAGTGTTACTAAGAGCTACAGGACTACGAGAAACGTGAGAGTCCACTGTAGCCGTTTTATAAACACAGTCAAGTGAAGAGACCCTGACAGTGACGTAAGGGAGGGTCCGAGTGACCGGCTGGTGGGGGGAGGGTTTATCCACGAGGCCCCAGGAACCAGGAAGGAGGGGGGCCTCAATAACCAGGCGGGGGGAGAGGCCCCAGAGATCAGCCAGGGGAGAGGGGATGGGGTAGGGGGTAGCAATGCGGTCGACGGACAGACGCGTCACAGACGGACGCGACGCATCGCTCAACGTCACCTCAAAGTTCACACAGCAGCAGCTGTGCTCTGCTTACACTACCCGACTCCACTTATCCCCAGAGTAACTTTCTCTCCTTCTAGCTCTATCCTCCTCACTCGGTATAGAACAGGGGACGCTATCTATCTATACGTACCTGCAACTGAGTGATTCAGTGCACAAGACCTGCTATCAACCATCGAGAAGAGCATGACCTGCGCCAGAGTGATCCAGCCCCCACAGCTCACTCAGTTACTAGACCCTCGAGCTCAATTAGTGGTTAACTAATCACGCCTAATTACTGACGCACATTAGAGATTATTTTTAACTCAAGATGAAACGCACCAGATGCTGTGTGTGTGTGTGTGTGTGTGTGTGTGTGTGTCTGTCTGTCTGTGTGGAGCTTCTTCCCTTCGTCAGCGTCGCTGGGAAGAGGAGGATGTTTGTTCACATATTCAAAATGCGTTACGATGTTCAGCCGCGCTGAACATCACCTGCGGCTCTCGCTCGCCTCCGAGACGCGCCCCCGACACGCGCGGCCGGAGGCCGTAGCCGGGTATTTGCCGAGCAGCTCTTTCTGTGGACACGGGCAGTGTCCGGCGCGCGGGGAGGCACGCGCAAAGTAAACGAGAGAACGTGGCCGCGCGCGCTGCCCCAGGCCGAGGGGGCCTCCGCCAAGGCTGGCGGAACCAATGAGCACACACCTCACGCGCATTGTTCTTCATCATACATGATAACCAAACACTCGCTCTTTGCAGACAGGTGAAGCTCGTGGTGCGCTTCAGAGCGAGCTGTCAGTCGGTCTGTTGACCCCCCGTCCTCCTCCTCCTCCGTCTGTGTGCCGTATCTGTGTGTAGGAGCTCAGACGGCCGCACACACAGACACACACCAGGGAACTTGAAGCTCCTGGGCAACTCGCCTACCAAGAGCGTGTGCTAACGTCGAAGTCGCGCTTTTGGGCTGAGACGAAACTTCCTTCTGTTCTTTCCGAGGCTCTCCCACTCCTGCGGTGCCTGCGCAAGAATACGTAAAACAGATCCGTACGCCAACGCGCAGGTAGAGAAAGGCGAAGCGGACGCATGTCAGGCGACTGGCACGGGCCACTTAATTTACGACCTGTTTATATCATGCCTTGCCACCTGCTTCCCAAGGATGTCTTGCGGGATATTCCCAGCTGGACCCGATACCTCCGGCCCCCTGGGTGCAACCTCGTCACAGCCAAGGGCACAGACGCTTGTACTACTGATGTCACCGAAGGGGATCTCTGAAATCGACCACTCTCGATACCAGAGGGAGGACTCCATGTCCACGACGGTCTATAAACCTGTCTCTCGATTTCGACCACCAGAAGTTATATGATTACATCTCTGGTGTTATGGTAAGCCTGGGTTCGATCCCCGGCGCGGGGAGAGGGCGCACAGCTCACCCAGATGTGCATCTTTCCTACGGCTGGTACCAACTTGTACTGGAGTATAGCACCATAGCTGAGACAGGCCCTAGCCAGCCAACAGCACGTAACTCGGCTCGGGGTTACCCTCACTGAGGGGCTGGTGACCCAAGAAGGATCTGGAACTTCAAACTCTCACTTCGTCAGCAAGATCTTCAGCCTTCCTCAAGACCCCATCCCTTCCTCCTCCTTACGTAACCTCGAGAGCACATCTTTCCCGTAGACACAGCAATCCTCAACATACACTAGAAATGATGTTCACATTAAATACAGATAATTTTAAGTCGCGCGGGCAGAAAGAGACATGTTGATTCACTTACCTTCCTACCGCGCTGGGAGAGCACCTGGGTGTCCACTTTCTCGACTCCTGGCTGTCTTACTAACACGACGGGTCGTTAAGGACCTAGAAGAGAAGATAGCTATTTTTTAATCCCATTCTAACCCTGCCACACACATACACTTCAGCGCGGGAAAGACTTTACAAGCTATCGACAAAATTTAGTGTACAGAGTAATATAAGGTGAAGCAAGTAACAGAGGTGGGCTGTAGGGCCTCATGTATTCAGTACAAAGATACAGACACCGTAGAGCCCGGGCCAGTAGCCATATTTAGGGACAGTAATGTACATAACAGGTCCAGGAGGTGGTGAGGTGGTCTAAGGTCCCCCCATGTGTATTCGTCATATCAACGTCATTCAGCTGGGGTTCCCCAGGACCCAAAGGTTCCGTGAAATTCACCGTAAAAAAAACTTATGAAAGTCCAGTTGCTCACAATAAAAAACGTTAGAGGATAGTACCGTTAGTAGTATAAGTAGTCGTAAAAGTAAGTGTGTGTGGTATCATAAGTATTCAAGATATATCCTAATATACTTAAATGGCGTTTAAGGGTTAGTTAAGCAGATGACATTTGATGAGCCTCTTTTCATAGTGGACGTGTTCAGTCCGGTAGTAGCACGTGTCTGGTATAGACGATGTACGCGCGCAGAACGGAACTATCGCGTGTTTAGTGCAGACGCTGTACGCGTGCTGGGAGGCGCCTCCTGTGTTACGAGCGCCACGTATTTGGGAACGCAATTGAACGGAATCATCAAGACAAACGGGAATATAAACAGAGACGAGAAAAGAATGATTTCAGCGCCAGCTTTCCCAAGAATTTTAGTATCTGTATCAGCCAGGCAATTAAGCAATTGCGGGGATCCTTGTTAATTAATTCTTGACACACACACACACACACACACACACACACACACACACACACACACACACACACACGCAAGCATACATGCGTATAAGCAACTCCCATGCGCTTAGGAGAAACGTATGCAAATACTCACAACTCGTATTTATAAAATGACTCACAAAAGCTATGAGAAGCACATTCCACAGGTCGCTTCTGATGGCGGTGAGAGAGAGGCATGAAGATGTTCACTGCTGGCATTGACACGGGGGTGCTGGTCACTGCCATAACTCTGCTGCCACTGAAAGAGTGTGGAGTAACACTTTTATTAACCTCAAGGAGAAGGAATTAACGCTGCTCTCATCATCATCACGGACGCTGACATCCACACACACACCAACACGCACAGTGACACACTAAATGTACAGTGACACTTCAACATTTACAGTGACACATCAACATGTACAGTGACATTCCGGCATGGACAGTGACCTTCCAACATATACAGTGACACAGCAACACGTGCAGTGACACATCAACATATACAGTGACACTCCAACGCGCACAGTGATACTCCAACACGTACAGGGCACACCAATATGCAGTGACACTCCAACATGTCCAGTGACACTCCAACACTCTCCGTAGGCAACCACACCCTCCCTCACCACCACAACTCCCTCCCTCACTACCACAGCTCCATTCCTCCATCGCCACCTCACCCTGAACGACGGATGGCATTGTTCAGTGGTTCCAACCACTCACCATTACCATTTTTCATCTTCATATCTCCTATACTGCCGGCAATAATCTTCCCGCTAAACAATAAGATATTTTCCAATAAAATATATCACTCTAGCAACCAGCAATTTCTATTCTGCCAAGGGATTGGACGAATCACTGGCAGCTGTGTCCAGGGTTTGGTTGGGTGTCTGCAGACTGGGGATAGACAGACAAAAGCACCAAGTAAAGAAACAAAGGAGACAAATACCTGTTGGCAAATATCAGAACAGTTTTCAAGTATATGGACAAGGAAATATTCATACTGTAATAGAGAAATATCCATATTATCAAAAGAAATATTCATATTCTTGGCTAAGGCTTAACTCTGCTTCTCAAACCTGGTCACCGCACTTAAAGAAGCACATAGAACCAATAGAGAAGGTCCAAAAGAAGGCACCAAAGATGGCATAAGACTTAACAGCCCCGAGTTACAGGGAGAAGTCTGCGACCTAGAATTTGTACACAGTGGAAGAAAGAAGAGGAAGGGGCAACTTGATCACAACCTTTGAAGAAAGAAGAGGAAGGGGCAACTTGATCACAACCTTTGAAGAAAGAAGAGGAAGGGGCAACTTGATCACAACCTTTGAAGAAAGAAGAGGAAGGGGCAACTTGATCACAACCTTTGAAGAAAGAAGAGGAAGGGGCAACTTGATCACAACCTTTGAAGAAAGAAGAGGAAGGGGCAACTTGATCACAACCTT
>JAUUDW010324399.1:4823-21135 GCA_032361385.1 Panulirus guttatus
TTTAAATCTTTGAAAGTCTGTGTGTAATACGAGTTGTGCTCTCCCCACAACATTGCTAATCAGTTATAACTTTCGTGTTGTTGCCTAGTCGCCTCCTGGATTATTACCGATGGTGGCAGGCGAAGTCCAAAATATAACTGACGCTTGTTATGAAATTCGCCGGAAAGAGAGGAAGTCGCGAGTAGATGAATTAAGCAACCGTAAGATGATAAAGGGCTGGAGACCCCGCTACCACTGCCTGCTTCTGCTTCGCCTTCAAAACTCATTCGCCCGAAGATGTTGACGTCCATTACCTCTACCCCAGCGGTTTTATTTTCGGGAATTTTTTTTGGAGGACGACCCTTTTGAAAGGTGTACTTTACGTGCTAGTTGTCTGGGGTGGTGGGAGAGAGAGAGAGAGAGACGTTGTTGTATTCCCGCCAAGTTTCGTTCCTGTGTGTGAGCGACGGGGTTTCTCTCTCTCTCTCTCTCTCTCATAAGCAAGGGTGTGTGTGCATACATGCATACATATGCATACATACATACATACATAGGAGTAAAGTCATGGTACAGATATCCAAGGTTGACATGAGGGTACGACTCTCCTCCTGTGGTGTAGCGGTTGGCGTTGCTGACCATCACACGCAAGCACTGGCCGGTCCACAGACCACCCAGCTGTTCATATCCTACCCCTCGGGGCTGGCTGGTCGATAGATGGGTACCTAGCATAGGTTTATGTGTGTACGTGCATACGTAAAAGTGAAGGCAATGGTGCACATGTACATGATTAAGTAGACAGAGCAACACGAGTGTTAAACTCTCTCCCCGTAAATCACAAATTATTATTATTATTATTATTATTATTATTATTGCTTATGATGGTTTTTCCACATTTAGTCGTTAAAGAAGACGGCTGCAGAGTTGTGTTTCTGAAAATAGAGCATTTGTGAGGAATTAATAGATTTGGGAAATAAAATATTCTGAGCAGTATTTGATGATTTTCAAAACTGTGATTTATGTGCTTATTTAATTGTGTGTGTGTGTGTGTGTGTGTGTGTGTGTGTGTTTGGGTTTATATAACGATACTACATGACGGCTCTTGAATTCATGTCCATCTGTCATTTTGCAGTGAAGAAATACGAAGACGTGCCGAACCTGAGCTGCCGTGCCGACAATTGGGAGCTGTGTCGCCATAGCCCGCCCAACGCGCAGATTAACGCCACACTCTATGGCACCCTGGGCGACCCCGGCCAAGAGGAAGGGATCAGGAGAGACGACGAGTGAGTAATGTTCACAATTTCGTAGGTGGATGTCACAGTGAAAGACTCCTCCCCATATAAGAGTCCTTTCTTTGTCAATTCTTGTATTTGTGTGTTCAGTTTTTAGAGCGCGAGAATACAAGTAAGGGATGATGTGTTGATTACCTCCGTTGTATTAAACGGTGAAAATGTGTGGTTTGACATAGAGAGGTATAGTGTATAGATAAGGAAAATCCGTTGGCTCCTTTCGTTACGCACGTCTCCCGTATTCAACTGCAGTGTGTGTAAATATGTAAATGGGAGTCTTTGTAATACCTCCAAACCATTAATTAACGTCTCCTCAGTTGATCTTAGAAAGTTGATGGAAGGCAATTCGTGTTGAGTTCGTGTCGAGTTCGTGTCTGTAACACGAGATATATCCCAGGTGGTTTTTTTTTTTTCGTATGTTTATCTGTGTAAGGTAAGCGTTTTTTCTTACGTGATTTACTACTGGACGAGTGAGGATTTTATACCTGAGATTTAGTTTCGAATAAACTATAGTTTGGACGTGATGGGCCCCTCCATCCTTATCTCCGGTCGACACCTGTTATCGCCGCTGGGCACACGAGCGCGTCGGGATAATAGTCGAGAGACCCTGTGCTTAAGTCCTTGCACTGCAGTGCAAACCATGCCGTAATGATTGCCATGCCTCTAGGACGACTTTCAGACCTCTCTTTGGCACGTTCTCATCCTTATTTGCCTCGGTCTCTGGGAACATTGAGGAGCATCGTTTCCTCCTGCCCGGAAGAGATGTATTATTCAGGGAAAACACACACGGTCGCCAGCGTTCCTCAGCCTGGCGACAATGGCGGATGGATGAACAGTTCTTGCAGGTTCTAAAGACCGTTGAGATTGTTCCATTATGAGCGTCTCTCTGAGGGCCGGGCTTTGTGCTTGCTGTTTATTCTAAGCTTGTGGGGCTTAGTCTGCCAGTCTCGTCGTGCTCGCGCGAGAGGTGGAGGGGAGAGTCCTCGCTTTTAATTGGTGGCAAGATTTTGGCGAGGGGACATCTTGCATCCTTAATATGCCCTTGCTTTGTAAGGCCTTATTGATATGCCGTGGAAATTGAGCTATTCTTACCGATGAAGGCGATTTTGAAATCATGATTGCAAGCACCCGGGTTGCTGATGCTTTTAAGAAAACCCTCTTTTTGTGTCTGAAATGATTTTTTGTTGTACATTTTATTTTCTTTCTGCCCCCAAAGTCGTTGCGGTAAAATCAGAGGTTAGAAATTTTGCCATAAGAAGCTTTAGTATCAGTGAACCTTATTTACTTGATAGTCCACATTGAACAAAGTTCACCCATTCCCCCCTTAAGAGGGAAAAACCCATCAGAGGATTCTAAACTGCTGGGAAGAATCACTTTCCAAGGGCAGGGTTAGAAACTTAGGCAAAAGTTTCTGTGCTAACATAATTGAAACTTAACAAGTTTTCTTCTTGGAGGGAGGTGGACTTTATTTTGAATTCCTCTTAGGGAAGGGGTTTGTGGATAGTGAGCGAATTGGATTCATGTATTACGAATTAGGACATAGGTGTTGGGAATTGGACGTAGGTTTAAGGAATAAGGCCAAGGTTCAAGAATTAGGGCTGATGTTTAGGTAATCGGGTGGAGTTGTTTGAAATAGGGTTATGGTGGAGGTCCAACAGCTGATGCTTAGGGGACAATAATGCTGATGTACAGGGATTGCGGCAGAGTAGGTTTTTGTTCGTTACTTCACCTGGCACGTTCTCTGAGTCACAGTGGAAACAGCATTAAATTCATGAAGTTTGATAGTGATGGGTATCCTGTGATGTGCTTCATTCTGACACTGTGTCAGGATTGCTGGTTCTGGACTAACATGGCTGGGGAGCTCCCCACAGTAAACCAACAAAGACCAGGACTACCTTGAAGTTTGGCAATAACAGTCTTCAAAGTTGCAGAATTATCCAAGCAATAGTGTCTGTTATGGGATTTGGGAAACTTTGTATGCAAATCAGAAACTGTCTCATTATGAATAGATCAGAACAGTTCTTCACACGAGAGGCAAGATGTTGTGGCTGTGGAATGTGTCTGTGTTTTGTAATGGAAATGCCCAGAGAGGAAGATGAACACTTGGGTTATGTGCAAGCCTACTACCATACCTAGGATTCGGACCCAGGTGAGTTAGCCAAGGATGAAAATATTTAAACTCCGATGCAGAGTCAGGAAAGTGCAATTGTAGGATGTGAATAGGCCTCTATGGTGTAGTGCTTAGCATTACTGACCATGAGTCATACACTCTCCCACCTGAGCACAAATCCTATGCGTGGCAGTGGGTTTGCACCCAGCCCAGGTGTGCATCTTCCTCTCAGAGTTGGTTGATAAGTGGATAATTGCCTTAGACCAGGATATATATGCATAATTATGCAGCATATATGAGATGGCCATGATTAGGGCATTTGTTTTCCTTTGCTGTCTCAGGTACCATAAAGGAAGATAATTGGATAGGGAAATGAATAAAGAAAGGATGGTGTTCTTGGGTGAGTTGGCATGTAAGACGGATGGATATAAGAATCAGCTGTGTAGGAGATATGTGGAAAATAGGTGAAGGGAAATGAAAAGATATTTTGAAATTATGATAAGGATGGTGCAGAAATATACAGGTAACTAGAATTTTGGAAATTCTTGTGCATAGGTCTCTGCTGGAAAGTAGTGAAAAGTCTTTAATTATACAAGATATTGGTCTGCAAAATTTCTCACCAGCTTGTAATCATATAGAGAATTAAAAAATAACTGAATGTTAACATTTACATCTCATCAACTTGTAATCATATAAAGAATAAAAAAGTAACTGAATGCTGGCACTTTTCCTGTGTCAGTGAAGTTTTAAGTGATCAACTTCTGCATAGTGTCTCTCCTTTCAGGGATGATTATGACCCTTTTGTGACTGAAAAAGCCCAGTGGGATGTGTTACTGTTTCAACAGATGACGTCTACTGGGACCCATGGGCCAGTGCTTGTACTCTACACAGACCTTTTATACACAGAGATTCGTTATATATTATACTTGAAGACATATAACCTCCTCACTAACACCACTGGGCAAGCCAAACAGCTTATACAATTTTCTCCACCTCCTACTTTGGTAAGTTGGCTTATTATCAGATGTATTACATTGTTTATTCCCACAGTTTTTATTTTATTAGTATGATTCATTCATAATGATACTGTAAAATGGTAATATAAAGAGGCATACATAGTTCTGCTGTTCAACCCTCTTCCTTTTCCAGAAAAATTGTCGAGTAATACCCCTGCAAGGGAGAAAAGGTTTGTGGTACCGGGCATCTTGTGATGAGGTCCACGGGAATTATTATCCAGTCCTGCTACAGTGGAGTTACCGCTTCTTGAGGCGAGGCACCAGGACTGTTTTCTATCATGGTGCAAGAACTTCCTTCGAATTTACACTTCCATCTGGCCTTGAGTCTAATGGCTACATAGTTTATGTGTCAGTCAAAGCCATTGATGGAAAAGGTGTCTCCTACAAATATCCTAATTCAATAGACTTGGTGATTCACCCAAGATCCAGTAGTGGGGATGGTATTTTGTCCATTTTTCAGGAGATATCCAACCTAGAAAATGAAAATCCATCTCTTCTTCTACAACAGGTGCGGTCTCTTGCATGGGAATTGAACCTAATTCTTTCCAGCGATATAACTCAGACTGTCTTTGACAACATTTTGGCAATCATTTTCTACAGAACTAGCTGCAAAGATAGCCTAGAAACTGTTAATGACCCATCAAGCAATCAACAATCATTCTTGATCTTTGTTGGAAATGAAAACATGGACTTCTTTGTTGAAATCAATTTACTGAAGTCATGCGCTCGAGACCATATGACAGAGATTGTAGTTGATCTTCCTGTCAGAGATGAGATGGAAGTCCTTCAGATTTTAACAGCTCTTCAGATTATTGTTGATGCACCAGAGTACATATCCAGCATGACATATTCTCGGGTCATTACTGCAATGCATACAGCAGCGGAAAGGATGTGGTTTAGTTACAATGCAGAAGTCAGAACAGAGGTATGATAATATGTTAGTTCTTATGCTGATAGTCATCATATTGGTTTTAAGTGAATATGGATATTAGTGTAAGATATTTGGCTTGTATGACTAAGTTACAAGTGATTTAGATACTGACCTTAGTGGAAAAGTAACAAAATGTTATCATCCTTTTCAGGCTGCACAGGAATACTTTGTTCTGTCTTCAGCAGTGTTAGACAAACAGGCAGAGATATATGACTGGAATAGCACTTCCATTTACCTTTGTAACACTGTCATTAAACTTTTACTTAGTGTCATGGAGACTGAAACCAGAGCCAGATTTCTTGAAGAGGAGCCTCTGGCTTGGTCAACAGACACACTAACATTTCGTGGCTACTTAGCTGAGGCAGAGAATATCAACAGATGTAACCATTCAGTCTCATTCTTGTTTGAGCCTCACAGTGTTCCACATGGCGTGCATTTGGTTCAGTCTCTTGTGCACTGGCAATCACCGTACAACATTACAGAGGATCCAATTACATCAGGGGTTGTCAACGTTGACCTTCGTGTATCACGTGATATTCTTCGACAAGTCAAGGTGAACCATTAACCTTGGTTTTAGGTTATTCTTTCTCATTTTATCTTTTGAATGTCAATAATGAAGCCTTATATTCCTCTGTATTGAAAGTAATGCCATTCCAGCATAAAAGATCAGACTAACCATGTTAATCAAATTCAGATTGTGTGAAGCCCATTAGAAGTTCTTTCCTTCATTGAACAGACTAGTCTGATCATGTTAATCAAGTTGAAATTTGTGTGTTGAAGTGCAACATTACCCAAGTGGTTTAATGTAGCCTAAATGGGTTCCTTCCTTTGTGATGGGTTCCACTTTGTAATTATTTATTTTTAATTTTTGTTCCCTATAATGATATTTTTTCTTTCTTAATGAAATAGACTTTTTCTTGCATTTTTTATTGAAATTCGTCTTTTCTTGTAGCTGAGTCCTCCTCTAGAAAAGTCCTGTCATTACCATGTAAAAACAATCCTTCACATATGGAGCCCACTTGTTTGTAATTTGACCAAGCCCAGTTAGGTGTAATATTTCCAATGAAGCTTCACTTCCACAATAAAGTTCATTGTTTAATAGAGTCATTAGTATCTTTATCAGACTTAGCAATTCTCTATATTGGCTTAAATATTGTGGTCTCCACACTGAACACATGATGGTGTAGTTGTATTTTGTGCCTATTACAAAAAAACAAAAAATGTTTTTAATTGATTTGAGGCATAAAATGACCAGAAAAAAATCCAAGAAATTGTGGCAGAGAGACACACATCCCCCATAGCATTAAATGTTCAAGGACCTGTTTTCATAAGGATATGAAGGAATTCCAGTTCCAGTATAGTTTTATGCAATATATTATCAAAGTCAGGACACTTATGGCTACATTTTTCACTCAAGAATACATTTTGATTTTCATGACGATAAGACACCTCCATGAGGCAAGCTATCATTTTTTAGAAAGAGATGTTGGGACATTGATGAAACAGAGGGGAACAAAAAATTCCCACATGAAGCTACATCTTTACATCAGTGACAAAATTATTAGTGAAATTCGTATTGAACTCTTATCATTTAGTATGACGGATCACTTTTGTCATACTTTTCCCTTATGTTAGGTAATTGCTAACTGTGAAATACAGTTAAGTGGACCGGAAATTGATATATCAGTAAGACCCACCTTTTCATTTGGTTATAGTACTGTAACTGTCTGCTGAGTTAATTCATACCCCTCGTTCACTTACATTTTGTTACTGTATGCTCTTGAACAATACATAGAAGTTGTAGAGAAGTGATTACTTTTCTCAGCATCATGACTAGATTACTGTTGAAACTAAAACAGAAATAAGTACATAATTAGCATTAAGAATATCAGTACTGTGGTATGCGGTGTTGTTATTGCTTTGCTTCCATTTCATCCAACAGGTTAAGGTGAAGCGCTCGAAGATTCGCATGGGTCCTGGATATGATTTCCGACGACGAGGTGTCCTCACCCCACAGTCACTAAGTGTGTATGAATTTACAGTCACTGATGAACATAGGACTTTGACATTTCATGTCCTTCTGCAGATCACCAAGGTTCTAAATTCTGAATACCCTGTGGCAGCAGTTGTGCTTATTTGGTGAGTGTTTCATAATATGTGTTAAGAGTTAGACTTAGAATGCAAGTTACTTTAAGAAAGTGCACATTGCTAATTGTTTTATTTTCCTTTTTGAAGTAATCGTACAGTATTCCTCTGCATCCCTTATAACTTATGTAATATTCTGTATTTGTGGAACTGATGAATTGTGATAGCCTAGCCTCCTGGAACCTTGCCCAGCCATGTATACAAGTCGTTGAGCAAAGCTTCAGGGGGTTTAGGATGTTGCATATGACTACTGAGAAGAAATAATAGGACTCCTCTGAATTCATAGTCATCATAAGTGAATATCCTTAGAATGAGGGAAAGTTAATGTCCTTGGAATTAGGGATATCATATATAGTAGTAAGATTCAGCGACTTATAACAACCTTACCGGACCTCAAGAAGCATCGAACAACTGTCTCCCTACCAACTTAAGAGTACCATATCAGAATTTTTTCTGCTTGATCAGCCTTGAGACAGCCTGTCCATCCCCCACCTGAGACTTGCTTTGGACCTTTGTTCGCTTTATTAGGTGAGCAAAGTTTCAGGTGTGTGGAGGCCAGGCACACTCATCCAACAAGACCAACTGGATTTTATTGGAGGTGAGATAATTGTATAGTGGTTTTGGTAAGTTTAATCAGAAGAATGGTAAACATTTGTTTATCATCCAAAAGAATGACCTAGTGTAATTACCTATTTGTAATATAATCCCAGTCCTCACTTTATTCTGGGTTATAATAAGTGATTTTACTGTTACGCAAGGAAGGTACTTCTACCAGACCTTCTTTTTATGCAGTCAGAATTTGCTGCTGTGTGGGTTTATGCAGTAGAAAGTGCCTAAACATTTCAGTGAGGCATGATGGGTGGAGTGTGTCAAGTTCCCACCGGCAGGTCAGTCTCACAGTTACCACTGTTGTGTGCAGATCTCTGCTACTTGTGCGATTTGGGTATGCCTGATAATGTGGTTTTCCTGCAACCCGCAGTGTTTGTGTTTGTAAATATGGCATTCAAACATCCAGCAGCATCTCCTACCCAAGAACCAGTAGTTAATTCAATGAGAACCTCTCTGATCCTAGAAATGAAGCTAGAAATCTTAGGATATGCTGGTACTAGTGAGGGAGTGTCAGCATTTGGGCATGCTTACAACCAGGGTGAATCTTCTGTCCAAAACTTTAAGAAGAATGCAAATAAGATTCGAAGTGATGTGGTCCACTCAACTCCACAGTCTGCTAAGATTACCACAAGGGTTAGAAATCCACTTATGAAGATGGAGAAAATGCTCCTGTTATACTTAAAGCATAGAGCTCAGTTCTAAAGCTCTGAAAATTTAAGATTTATGAGCTAAATGTAAGGAAGACAGTGTAGTTGAGCCAGAGCCATTTCAGGCAAGTAAATGATGGCTAGATAAGCTTATTCAGAGTCAGAAGATATATAACATGAAGGTAATGGGAGAATCCGCCAGTGCTAAGTACAAAGCTGCTGCACACATACAATTTTTCTTTGTGGTTTTTGGTACACTTAGTGCAATTTTCTTTTTGTGTTAGGTTTTTGCTGACATAATCCCCACTTAAAGCGAAGGATAGGTGTGCAGTGAGGGAATTTTACACTTATAGAGCTCCATGAACCCACCTCTTGACCATTCTCTACAATATGCTGATCATGTTTCTAAGTAGAGATACAGTAAAAGTTGATCTTTGACAATTTTTTTCCCCCTGGACTATTTTGGCTACTTATTATTATCTCCTGGACTATTTACTCTTGTAAATCAAGGTTATAGGGGAAGAGGTAGACTGGAAAAGCTATAGGCAGATGCAGTGACAAGATGTATTTAAGATTAGGATGTCAGTGCAATGATTCTTGATTGCACTGATATCATTTTGCGGTTGAGGGCGGCAGTTGCCTAATTATTCCAATGTTTGTGCTTATGTATTGTGTTTAAAAAGGTGCAGTACTTCTGTATTGCTTAACTCTTAGAAGTTTTATGAGCAACATTACTGTTTTAGTGTTAAAATCTTAGCTTACTGTAGCACAACTGACATAATGTGGAAACGTATGAATGCATCTGATTCACTTAGTGTAAATGCAAACAGTTTGTTGGAATAGTTGTATTCTTGTAATTTTGATTTTCCCAGCCGGAATATGCAGAGTCTGAAGGATCCATTATATAAGCAAGAGCTTATGGCCACGGTTGAGCCCTCAGAAGTGTCACTGTTCCTACCTCCAGAAACACTTTCCCTTGGCAAGAAACTGCTCATCATCATCGATAAAAACAGCTATGAAAATAATTGGTAAGAGAGTTGTGTTTGTAATGTTTCATATACATATATATATATATATGGAAGTAAATGTTAATGAAAATTAATAAGAGGTTTGTCTGTGACTAAGAATGTTTTGGGCTTATGTCACATATGCCAAATTGTAAATTTACAAAAGATTTATGATTTTTTCCCTGATGTGAAGTTCATGTAAATAGGATCCAGTGGATAGTTTAGAAACCAACCTAGAGATTCACCTCATGATATTAAATGACCAACCTTTATTACTGCTTAAAACCAAAGTCTAGGTACCCAAAAACATTTTCAGGGGAAGGTACAGTAATACATCTACTGAGATCAGAGGTGCTGATTTCTTGGTGAGTGCCTGGTGGTCCCAGTGCTTGGTGTGGGATGACAGTAAATGGAATAATCAGAGCTGTTCCGTCATCAGTGAGGAGTCCTCATGGGACCTTACAACATGCAGGTAATACCTATCAACAAAGTGTATTACAGTAGACTAAAAGGAATCAAAATATTTATGCTACTTAGTGTAGGATTCCCTGTGTTGGATTCTTACAGGATTTTTTTGCTGAAATACTCTTAATTCACATTGCTGTTACAACACACAATTTACCATACTCATGTTATAAAAGATACCACTTCCTTTAAGAAATTCCCTGAGATGGGGTGCCACAGGTGTCATTGGGCTGAACCAAGGTAAATGAAGTGGTTAGGGGAAACCTTAGAAAGGCCTGAGGGGTTTGGTTGTGGATAGAATGATTTTGTAATTATTGGTTCATAATACATGATAACTAGATAATGGATGGGAGCAGATGAGGCTGCTCTTCATTAGTTCTTGGTGCTACTTCACTACACAAGGAATGGTGGACAGGTATAACATATGTCTTTTCTTTTTTATTTGTTTGCCTTTTTCTGCATTAGTGGGTTAGTGTCAGAAACACACAGAGAAATTGCTTCATTTACTCAATCGAATATCTAGCTGTTATATGTAAAGCACCAAAACCACAGCCCTGTCTCCACAACCAGGCACCACAGACCTTCCTGTGGTTCCCCAGCCACTTCATATGCCTTGATTCAGTCCACTAAAAGTGCTCACCCCTTGTATACCATATTGCTCCATTAGACTACATACACTTGTCTTGTGAATAACTGTCATTTTTTGTTTTATCTTACAGCTGCAAATCTAAGTCCTCAGTTTATGGAGCTCAGTCTATTCCCATACTCAATGAAGAAAGCAAAATGGATGTTAATGAGCTAATGTTGCACAAGACATATCTAGCGCTCTACTTCATGATGTTACTATTGGTTGTGTATTTCATCCTGACGTTAGCCATGCAAACGTCTGATAGACATCGTCTCAGACGAAGAAACATATGGCTACGTGACAATAAACCAGAGCATGAATGGGCATATTTGCTTACTATCAAGACAGGTACTCAGTGGAATGCTGGTACTACTTCCAGGGTAAGTGTTAGAGGCTTTCCAAAAATTTTTACCATTAATATGTAATGGTAGTGCTTGATTAGTTAGGATTTTCACTATATATATGGATCATGGTGAGTTGCCTAAGGATTGGCAAAATGTATGTATAGTGCCTATGTATAAAAGCAAGGAAAACGAAGCTGTTAGTTAGTTGAGTGTACCTTTTAAGTTGTATGGGAGAGTGGTGATTGAGAGGGTGATGGCATGCAGAAAGCATCAGACTGGAGGGGAACAGTGTAGTTTCAGGAGTAGTATAGGATGTGTAGATCAAGTCTTTGCATTGAAGAATGTGTGAGAAATACTTAATGAAACAGAAGGATTTGCAATGTGACATTTATGTATCTGTAAAAAGCATATGGTAGAGTTTATAGAGATGCTTTGTGGAAAGTATTACAAGTATATGGTGTGGGAGTAAAGCTGTTAGACATGGTGAGGAGTTATTATCAACAAAGTAAAGAGGGAAGTTGCTGGAGGGAAGGTTGAGTGGTTCCAGGTGAAGGTGGGTGTGCACCAGGGGTGTGTGTTGTCACCATGATTGTCTAATTTGTTTATAGATGCAGTGGTGAGGGAGGTAAATTCAATGGTCTTTGAGAGAGGAGCAGGTATGTAGTCTGCAGGGGGTTAAGGGGCCTGGGAAGTGAGTCAGTTGTTGTTTGCTGTGATATGGCACTGATGGCAGATTTGAATGAGAAACTGTAGAAGTTGGTGACTGGATTTAAAAGAGTGGGAGAGTGTGTAGAAGGAGGAAGTTTAAAGTAAATGTAGATTTAGCTGTGCAGAGAGACAGAGGTTAGTTGGGGTGTGAGTTTTAATGGAAAAAAACTTGGAGGAAGTGGGATGCTTCAGGTACCAGGGAGTGGACATGGCAGCGAATGTAACCATGGAAGCAGAGGTGGGTCATCGGATGGGTGAGGGGATGAAGGTTCTTAGAGCACTGAGTAGTGTGTGAAGAGGCTGCTGTCTGGGAGGGGGAAAATGAGTATATTTGAAGGTTTAATAATCCCAGCAATGTTGTATGAATGTGAGGCATTGACTATAGATGAGGATGTGCTGAGTATGGTGGCTGTATTGGAAATTAAATGTTTGTGAACAATATGTGGCATGAAGAGGGTTGATCGAGTAATAATGGTAAGTGAGAGGGATGATAATGAGAAGAGTGTGGTTGGGAGAGCTGAAGAAGGTGTGCTGAAATCATTTGGACACATGGAAAGAATGAATATAGAGAGGTTGACAAAGAAAATTCATGTTTCAGAAATGGACAAGAAGAAAGGGGAAACTAAATTGGAAGTGGAAGGTGAGAGTGAAAAAGATTTTGAGTGGTCTGAGTCTGAACATGCAGGATGATGAAAGTCATGCAAGGAATAGAGCAATATGATGTACAGGGAGTGATGTGCTACCAATGGACTGAACTAGGGCATGTGAAGCAGCTGGGGACAGCCACAGAAAAGTTGTGGATAGGGGCTGTAGTTTTGGTGCATTACACATGAGAGCTAGAAAATGGATGTGTGAGACCTTTTCTTCACCTGTTCCTGGCACTGCCTTACTAACATGAACAAGTATGAAAGAAAGAAAACGAAAACCCTATAGAAATGACATGAGATGTACTTGTCTGTAAACTAGTGTTGTGAATAGATATTTTCTTATACTATCTTTCATTTGTATTTCTATTTAGGTGAGACTGGCATTTTTTCATGAACTCTAACCTGGTCATTCTCAGGGCATTTATTAAGTCCAGGGAAATTATAGTAGATATCATGTTTAGGAATTGTATTTTTTATGAACTCTAGGTTTCCTTGAATGGTAATGAGAGAAAATAGCCCATAACTTGCAAGTGCATTTCTGATATATTTTGAAATATTAATAGAGGTGTTTATTTACTAATCATCTGGTCCCCTGCTTTGGCCAGTGGCCTTCAGTGTTATGAATACTGTATTTTAATGCTTTATTTTATAATGTTGTAGGTGTATGTCATTCTTCATGGAACACATGGCATGAGTGAAACTCGTGAATTACAATCTAAGCAGACTGGTCAACTGTTTACCCGTGGAGCCCTTTGCACTTTTATTCTCACGTAAGTGTTGATAGTGATGGAATGTTGGTTCCTTTCCCTTTGGGATAAGAATACTAGGAATGCTTCTTAAGCATATTTTTATCTTATCCCATAATGAAGGTTTGGAACACTTTTGTACGTCTCTGATTTTATTGTTGCCTTGTAATGTCAGATAGATTAAAATTTCTCTTACACATTTATACAATACCATACAGTACATTCTTGTGCATTCATACAAAGAATCATCTGTTTTCTAATTCTACATTTGGCATAAGTTAGATATTTCATTGAGTAAGATTCATTAGTGATTGTAATTACTTCTTTTTCTTCTCTGTAAAAAGAACTCTGGAACCACTGGGGGACATACTGAAGGTTCAGGTGTGGCATGATAACAGTGGTGGTAGTGAATCAGGATGGTACGTATGCGAAACTAGTGTGGCTGACCTAGTGTTAGGAGCCCGCTATGCTTACCCATGTTATCGATGGCTCTCTGTTCAAGCTGAAGATGCAAAGGTGGAAAGAGAGATAACCCTAGAAAGCCCTACAACATTCTTGCAGGTACAGTTATGGCCTTTCAGAGAAATTTCCTGAAGCTTGATTTTTTTTGTATGACTTGCAAGACGATGTAATCTTTAAGTGTAAACATGAAAAAGTATTTGACTTTTTTATTTTGTGAAAGTAACATTTAACATTATTGTCCCTATGGAACGATTTTGATAACATTTTTATTCAACCAACAGGATTTTGAGCATTTCCTGCCTCAGTATGCCAGTGAGCATATGTTGTGGACATCATTGCTCACGACAAGTAATACAACGAAATTGTATCGTCTTCAGCGTCTGACAATCTGCTTGATAGTTTGCCTGTGCTTGGGCACTGTATCTCTTGCTGTTGTGCAAGTAAGTCAAGCATCCAGTTATGTCCTCTTTTCTTTTTTTCTTTTTCAAGTCCTGAGGCCTAGGGGAGAAGGGAGAAAGAGTGCTATTCATGTCCCTCGTGCATGTTGTAAAAGACAGTAAGAGGGTTGGAGCTGGTGGCTGAAAATTCTTCTGGTTGTTGTCACTTTCTAAACTTGGGAGCAGAGTAAAGAGCCAAGTGAGCATTTTTTCCTTTGAGGTTCCTTTCTTCTTAGCTCACTAATGTAGGTAAGGCTGTCAGGCATAGAAAAGAATATCCTTTTACATGCAGACTTTAATTTTTGTAGATATTAGATATAATGAATGAAGATATTAAAGAATCAATGAAGATCTTTTGAAAATACTGTTGTAGATGTTTTATGTAAAGACTGAATACTAGAATAGTTTGAGATTTATTGGATGTGGAAATGTCGTAGTTGTACATAATGATTTGACGTTATGTGGATTATGAAGTATTGATAACTTTGGTTCCCTCCATTCAACAGAGGATGAATAATGAACATACAATGATGGTACCAGATATGCACATACAGTCTCTCTTTTATGGTGGTGTCATTGCGCTGCTACTTCTACCAGTCCAGTGGTTGCTTGAGATGGTCTTCAAAATGAGTAACAGACTGGTTAGTAACGAGAATGGATTTATGTGTTTATTCATAAGTGCTGTACTAATTAAGTTACTATACGTTAAGTTAACAGCCCTCTTGCACCTTAACGTTTAGCACAGATTACATATATGCCAGAGGACTATTGGTATATGCCATTTTTTCTGAATATGAATATGGAATTGCAGAGTTTAAAGCATTGGGAACTTTGATTATTAGATTGTAGGGAACAACTGATGTATGTATGAGAGAGCTGAAGAAGGTGTGCTGAAATGTTTTGGAAATATAGAAAGGATAACTTAGAGGATATGCATGTCAGAAGCAAAAGGAACAGGGAAAAGGAGGAGGATGTGAGGCATGCAAGGGATAGAGAGAATTGAGGCGATGTGTTCTGCAGGGGCTGATGTGCTGTCGGCGGCTGAACCAAGGATGTGATACTGATGAATAGAAACTGCAGAAGTTGATGATTGGAAGAGTGTGTGAAAGGAAATTGAGAGTAAATGTGAAAGAAAACAAGGTTATTAGGTCCACCAGGGTTTTGGGACAGGTTTGTGGGATATTTGAATAGAGAAAACTTGGAGGAAGTGGTTTTGAATACCCAGGTGTGAACATGGTAGTGAATGGTACCATGGAAGTGATAGTGTGTAGTAGGGTGGGTGAAAGGGGCAAAGGTTTTGGAAGTGCTGAAGAACGTGTGGAATAAGATAACGTTATCTGGAAGGGCAAAAATGGATATGTTTGAAGGAATAGTAGTCCCAACAATATTATAAGGATGTGAGGTGTGGGTTGTAGATAAGGCTGTGTGGAGGAGGTTGGATGTGTGGTGTGAGTTGGTTTGATCAAGTAAGTAATGAAAGGGTAAGAGAAATATGTGGGGATAACAAGAGTATGGTTGAGAGAGCTGAAAGGTGTGTGCTGAAGTGGTTTGGACACATGGAGAGAATTAGTGAGGAAGGGTTGACAAATAGGATATATGTATCAGAAGTGGAGGAAACAAGGAGAAAGGGGAGATCAAACTGGAAATGAAAGGATATGGTGAAAAATGATTTTGAGCAATGCCGGAACATGCAGAGGGTGATGGGTATGCACGGGATAGAAAGAATATAAAGATGTGGTATACTGAGGTCTATGTGCTGTCACTGGACTAAACCAGGGCACGTAAAGCATCCAGGGTAAACCATGAAAAGTTCTGTAGGGCCTGGATGTGGATAGGGAGCTGTGGTTTTGGTGCATTACACATATATATATTGGGAGTAGGGGGCTGGAAATCATCCTCTCCTGTTTTCACTTTTCCGAAAGAAGTAACAGAGAAGGGGACCAAGTGAGGATTTTTCCTTTAAGGCTCAGTCCTCGATTCTTAATGCTACCTTGCTAACGCAGGAAATGGCTAATATGTATAAGAAAAAAATATATATATATATATTATTTATTTATTTATTATGCATGATCGCTGTTTCCCTTGTCAGCGAGGTAGCGCCAGGAAACAGACAAAGAAAGACCCATCCCCCCACATACACACATA
>JAUUDW010324400.1:0-13379 GCA_032361385.1 Panulirus guttatus
TAATTTTCTCTCCACGTATTCTTCATCGCTTGCAGAACCTTCGGCCCCTCCCCAACCCTATGACTCACTTCCATTTCCATGGTTCCATTTGCTGCCAAGTCCACTCGCAGATATCTAAAACACTTCGCTTCCTCCAATTTTTCCCCATTCGAACTCACTCCCCAACTAAGTCGTCCCACAACCCTGCTGAACCTAATAACCTTGCTTTTATTCATATTCTATCTCAGCTTTCTCCTATTACACACTTTTTCCAAACTCGGTCAACTACTTCTGCAGTTTCTCACTCGAATTAGCCACCAGTGCTGTATCATCGGCGATTACCTTTAGCTGGGAGACTTAGGTCTGCTGCTTGGAGACTATGGACGACAGGTGGGAAACTATGGTCTGCAGCTGGTAGATTACGGCCTGCAAGTAGGAGGTTATGGCATACAGCTGGGAAAGTACGGCCTACAGTTGGGAGACTATGGCCTGCAGTTGGGAGACTATGGCCTGCAATTAGGAGATGATGGCCTGCAGCTGGGAGGCTATGGCCTATGGTTATGAAAGTATAGCTTGCAACTAGGGGATTATGGCAAAAAGCTGGGAGACTCTTGCTTGCAGCTGGTTGACTATGACCTAAAGCTGGGAGACTGTGACTTGCTAGGATCTGCAGCTGGGAGACTCAAGCCTACAGCAGGGAGATTATGACCTACAGCTGATGAGCTATAATATACAGCTGAGCGAGAATGGCCTGCAGCTGGAAGACTATAACTAGTAACTAAAAAATTTTGGCCTAAAGCTGGGAGACTATGGCTTAGAGCTGGGAGACTAGGACTTATTAGGATAAGCTGCTGGGAGACGATGGCCTAGAGCAGGGAGACTATGACCTAGAGATGAGAGGCTATGATATGTAGCTGAGCAACTATGGCCTAAAGCTGGGACACATTGGCCTGTTAAGGTCGACAACAGAGAGATTACCTTTAGCTGGCGGGCATAGCCTACATCTAGGAAACTATGGCCTGCAGCTGAGACACTATAGCGTGCAGATGGGCGACTATGGCCTATAGCTGAGAGACTATAGCTTGAAGCTGGGAAACTATGGCCTGCAGCTAAGAGACGACAGCGTCCAGTTGAGTAAGTAAGGCCTGCAGCTGAGAGATTGTGCTTGCGGCTGGGAACTAAGGGCCACTAGCTTGGAGACTATTGCCTGCAACTAGTAGATTATGTCCTTTAGCTGTGTGTGATACATAGGCCTGCGGTTGTGAACCGATGGACTCTAGCTGGGAGACCTAGGTCTGCTGCTGGGAGACTATGGCCTACAGCAGGGAGACTCTGACCTACAACTGAGAGGCTATAACATGCAGCTAAGCGACTCTGGCCTATAGCTGGGAGACAATGGCCTGTTCAGGTTTGTATCACAGAGAAGATTATCTTTAGCTGACGGACAAAGGCCTGCATCTGGGACACTATGGCCTCCAGCTAAGAGACTGTGGCTTGAAGCTGGGAAACTATGGCCTGCAGCTAAGAGACGATAGCTTCCAGTTGAGGGAGTAAGGCCTGCAGGTGAGAGATTATGGTTGCAGCTGGGAATCAATGGCCTGTAGCTTGGAGACTATGGCCTGCAGCTGGTAGATTTTGGACTTAGCTGTGATACAAAGACATGCAGTTGTGAAGAGATTGCCTCCAGCTGGGAGAGTTAGGTCTCCTGCTTGGAGACTATGGACGACAGGTGGGAAACTATTGTCTGCAGCTGGTAGGTTACGGCCTGCAAGTAGGAGGTTTTGGCTTACATATGGGAGACTATGGCCTACAGCTGGGAGAGTACGGCCTGCAGTTGGGAGACTATGGCCTACAGCTGGGATTAGGAGATGATGGTCTGCAGCTGGGAGACTATGGCCTAAAGTTTGGAGACTTTAGCCTGCAACTAGGAAATTATAGCAAAAAGCTGGAAGACTCTTGCTTGCAGCTGGTTGACTATGACCTAAAGCTGGGAGACTGATTTGCTAGGATCTGCAGTTGGAAGACTCAGGCCTACAGCAGGGAGACTATGACCTACAGCTGAGGGGCTATAATATGCAGCTGAGCGACAATGGCCTGCAGCTGGAAGACTATATCTAGCAACTAAGAAGTTATGGCCTAAAGCTGGGAGACTATGGCTTAGAGCTGGGAGACTTGGACTTATTAGGATAAGCTGCTGGGAGACTGTGGCCTAGAGCAGGGAGACTATGACCTAGAGATGAGAGGCCATGACATGCAGCTGAGCGACTATGGCCTAAAGCTGGGACACATTGGACCCTTAAGGTCTGCAACAGGGAGATTACCTTTAGCTGACGGGCAAAGCCTGTATCTAGGAAACTATGGCCTGCAGCTGAGACACTATAGCGTGCAGATGGGCGTCTATGACCTTCAGCTCAGAGACTATAGCTTGAATCCGGGAAACTATGGCCTGCAGCTAAGAGTCGAAAGCGTCCAGTTGAGGGAGTAAGGCCTGCAGGTGAGAGATTATGTTTGCAGCTGGGAATCAATAGCCTGTAGCTTGGAAACTATGGCCTGCAGCTGGTAGATTTTGGACTTTAGCTGTGATACAAAGGCATGCAGTTGTGAACAGATTGCCTCTAACTGGGAGACTTAAGTATGCTGCTGGGAGACTATGGACGACAGGTGGGAAACTATTGTCTGCAGCTGGTAGATTACGGCCTGCAAGTAGGAGGTTATGGCTTACATATGGGAGACTATGGCGTACAGCTGGGAGAGTACGGTCTGCAGCTGGGAGACTATGGCTTACAGCTGGGATTAGGAGATGATGATCTGCAGCTGGGAGACTATGGCCTAAAGTTGGGAGACTATAGCTTGCAACTAGGAAATTATGGCAAAAAGCTGGGAGACTGTGACTTGCTAGGATCTGCAGTTGGAAGACTCAGGCCTACAGGAGGGAGACTATGACCTACAGCTGAGGGGCTATAACATGCAGCTGAACAATTATGGCTGCAACTGGGAGACTATAGCCTGCAGCTGGAAGACTATGGCCTGCAACTAGAAGATTATGGCCTAACGCTGGGAGACTCTGGCCTAAAGCTCGGAGACTGTGACTTGCCTGGATCTGCAGCTGGGAGAATATGGCTTACAGCAGGGAGACTATTACCTACAGCTTAGAGGCTATAACTTGCAGCTGCCCGACTCTGGCTTAAAGCTGGGAGATATTGGTCTCTTAAGGTCTGCAACAGAGGGAAGATTATCTTTAGCTGACGGACAAAGGCCTCCATCTGGGAGACTATGGCCTCCAACCTAAAGACTATGGCTTAAAGCTGGGAAACTCTGGCCTGCAGCTAAGAGGAGATAGCATCCAGCTGAGGGAGTGGGTCCTGCTACTGAGAGATTATGCTTGCAGCTGGGAATCAGTGGCTTGTAGTTCGGAGACTATGGATGCAGTTGGTAGATTATGGCCTTCAGCTGTCATACAAAGGCCTGCAGTTGTGAACCGATGGCCTATAGCTGGGAGACATGTGTGCTTCTGGGAGACTATGGCCGGCAGGTGGGAAACTATGTTCCGCAGCTGGTAGATTATGGCCTTCAACTGGAAGGCTATGGCTTGCATATGGGAGACTATGGTCTGCAGCTTGGAGACTATAGCCTGCAGCTGAGAGGCTACGGCCTGCAGATGCTACATTATAACCTGCAACTGAGAGGCTATGGCTTACAGCAGTGAAACATTGGCGTTCAGTGGGAAGACTATTGTGTAATACTATGGGACTATGGCCTGCAGCTAGGAAACCATGGCTTGAAATTGAGGAGACTATGGCCTGCAACTAGGTGACTAAAGACTGCAGCTGGTAGAATATGGCCTTCAGATTGAAGACTATGGCCTGCAGCCAGAAGTTTATTTTCTGCAGCTGAAAAAATATGGCCCGCAGCAGGGAAATTATAGCCTCCAGTTAGAAGACGATGGCGTCCAGTTCAGGAAGCAAGGCCTGCAGCTGGGAGACTGCAGCCAAAAGCGGGGAGACTATGTTCTGCAACTGGGAGACTGTAGCTTACAGCAGGGAGACTATGGCCTGCAGCTGGGAGACTCCGGCAAGAAGCTGAGAGACTATGGCTTGCATATCGGAGATTATGGTCGGCAGCTGGAAGACAATGGCCTTCAGCTGAGAGGCTATGACTTGAAACTGGGAGAATGTGACCTGTAGATGGTAAACTATGGCCTTTAGCTTGGAGACAAAGGCCTGCAGCACTGAGACTTTGGCCTGCACTACAGAGACTGTGGCTTGCAGCTGGGAGACTATGGCTTGAAATATGGAAACTATGGCCTACAGCTAAGAGACGATGGTATCCAGTTGACGGAATAAGGCCTGCAACTGAGAGAGAATGCTTGAAGCTGGGAATCAATGCCTGTAGCTTGGAGACTATGGCCTGCAGCTGTTAGATTATGGCCCTCAGCAGTCAAAAAAGGCTTGCAGCTGTGACACTATGCTGTGTAGCTGGGAGACTATGTCATAGAGCTGAGGCGCTATGGCCTGAAGCTGGGAGAATATGGCCTATAGCTGGAAGATAATGGCCTGAAGCAGGGAGAAATGTGGCCTGCAGCAGGTAAATTATGGTCTTCAGCTATGATACAAAGGCCTGCAGCTGGAAGATTATGACTTGTATCTGCGAGGCAATGGCCTGCAGCTGGGCGACTATGGCCTGCAGCTGGGAAACTATGGCCTAAAGGTGGGGGACTATGGCCAACAGAAGGGAGACTATGACCTACAGCTAGGAGGCTATGGCATGCAGCTGAGCTACTATGGCCTGCAGCTGGGAGACTATGGCCTGTAAAGGTTTGCAGCTGGGAGAAGATTGCCTTCAGCTGAAGGACAAAGGTCTGCAGCTGGGACACTATGGACTGTAGCTGAGAGATTATGGATTGCACTTGGGAGACTGTGGCCTGCGCCTGGGCGACAATGGCTTGCAGCTAAGGGAACATCGCCTGCAGCTGCGAGAATATGGTTTGAATGTGGAAAGACGATGGCGTCCAGCTGAGGGAATAAGGCCTACAGCTGAAAGATTATGCTTGAAGCTGGGAATAAGAGGCCAGTAGCTTGGAGACTAGGGCTTGCAGCTGGTAGATTATAGCCTTCAGCTATGATAGAAAGGCGTACAGCTGGGAGACTATGGACGGTAGCTGGGAGACTATAACCTCCAACTAGGAGATTATGGCCTAAAGCTGGGAGACTATGGTTTGCCCCTGGGAGACTTAGATCTGCTGCTGGAAGACTACGGCCTGAAGCTGCTAGATTATGGCATGCAACTGGGAGACTATGGCTTGCATATGGGAGAATATGGCCTGCAGCAGTAAAACTTTGGCCTTGATATAGGAGTCTATGGCCTGCAGCTGAGTGACTATGGCCTGCAGCGGGGAGACTATGACCTGTTAAAGTCTGCAACAGGGAGAAGATTGCCTTCTGCTGACGGATAAAGACCTGCAGCTGGAAGACTATGGCCTGCAACTGAGACACTATAACATGAAGCTGGGAAACTACGGCCTGGAGCTAAGAGACGATGGAGTCCAGTTGACGGAGCCAGGCCTGCAGCTGAGATTATGCCTGAAGCTGGGAATCAATAACCTCTAGCTTGGAGACTATGGCATGCAGCTGGTAGATTATGGCCTTCAGCTGTAATGCAAAGACCTTCAGCTGTGAAACTATGGCATGTAGCTGGGAGACTATGGCCATATCTGAGACACATAGCCTACAGCTTGGAGGCTATGGTTTAGAGCTGAAAGAATGGCCTGACGATGGAAGGCTCTGGCCTGTACCTGGGAGACTTAGATCTGCTGCTGGGAGACTATGGCCTACAGCTGCCAGATTATGGCCTGCATATTGAGATTATGGCCTAGAGCAGTAAAACTATGGCCTTCAAATAGGAGTATCTGGTCTGTAGCTGAGCGACTGTGGCCTGCAGCTAGGAGACTGTGGCCTATTTAGGTCTGCAGCACGGAGGATATTCTTTCAGCTGACGGACAAAGGCTTACAGCTGAAAGACCATTGCCTGCGACTGGGAGACTATGGCCTGCAGCTGGGAGACTATGTCTTGAAGCTGGAAGACTATGGCTTGAAGCTGAGAACTTATGACCTGCTGCCAAGAGACGATTGTGTCCAGTTGACGGAGTAATGCCTAGAGATTATAGATAATGCTTGAAGCTGGGAATCAATGGCCAGTAGCTTCGAGACCATGGACTGTAGCTGGTAGATTATGGCCTTCAGGTGTGGAAAAAAGGCCTGCAGCTGTGACACTATGGCGTGTAGTAGGGAGCCTATGGCCATTGCTGAGAGGCTGTGGCCTACAGGTGGAAAACTATGGCTTAGAGCTGGGAGGCTATGTCCTGGACTGGGAGGAATGTGGCTTGGAGCTGGGAGACTATGGCCTGTAGCTGGAAGACTTGGGTCTATAGCTGGGAGTCTGTGGAGTACAGCTGAGAGACTGTGGCGTGCGGCTGGGACACTATGGTTTTCAGCTTGGATACTATTGCCTGCAGGTGGGAGACTATGGCAGCTGGGACAAAACGGACTGAACCTGGTAGACTATGTCCTGCATCTGGGAAATTAAGGCTTACAGCTGGGAGACCGTGGCCTGAAGCAGGAAGACTACGGTCATCAGCAGGTAGACTATGGCCTTCAACTTAGATTTTTGGCCTGCAGCTGGCATACTATGGGGTTCAACTGGGAGACTAACTTAGAGTTTATGGCCTGCAGCTGGGATACTATGGCCTTCAGCTGGGAGACTATGCCCTGCGGCTGGAAAAGTAGGGCCTGAAACTGGGAGATCATGGAGTGCATCTAAGAATATGTGGCCTCCTAAGGTCTACAGCTGAGAGAATTTTACCTCCAGATGAAGGAAAAAACCTACAACTGGGAGACTATGGCCTGAAGCTAGGATAGTATGGCCTGCAACTGGGAGACTTTGGCCCAAAGCTGGGACACTAAGGCCTGTTAAGGTCTGCAGCAGGTAGAAAATTGCCTTTAGCTGACGGAAAAAGGCCTGCAGCTGTGAGACTATGGCCTGCAATTGAATGACTATTGCCTGCAGCTGAGAGACTTTGGCTTTGGCCTGGGACACTATGGCCTTCAGCTGAGAGACCATAGACAGCAGCTGGGAGAATATGGCCAGCAGCTGAGAGACTATGGCCTGCAGCTGGGAGACTATGGCTTGAAGCTGGGAAACTATGACCAGCAGCAAAGAGAAAATGGCGTCCAGCTGAGGGAGTAAAGCCTGCAGCAGAGAGATTATGTTTGCAACTGGGAATCAATGGCCTGAAGCTTGGAGACTTTGGCCTGCCTCTGGAAGAATATGTCCTCTAACTGGGAGAATTAGAACTGCTGGTGGAAGAATATGGCCTGTTAAGGTCTGCGGTAGGGAGAAGATTGCCATCAGTTGACTGGGAAAGGCCTGCATCTTGGAGACTATGTCCTGCAGCTGGGAGACTAAACCCTTCAGCTGTGAAACTATCACCTAACGCTGGGATATATGGCCTGTAGATGGGAAGCTATGACCTTAAGCCTGGAAAGAAAGGCCTGCAGCTGGAAGACTATGTCCTGCAGCTGGGAAACTATGGCCGTAAGCTTGGGGAAAAATTCCTGCAGCTGGGAGACTATGTCCTGAAGCTGGGAGTTTCTGACTTGCAGCTGGGAGACAAAGGCCGCTCAGCCTGGTGAAAAAAGGCCTGCAGCTGGGAGGCTAAGATCTGCTGCTCGGAACTATGGCCTGAAGTTGGGATATCATGGAATGCATCTAACAAATTATGGCCAACTAAGGTCTGCAGCTGAGAAAATATTGCCTCTAACTGACGGAAAACGACCTGCATCTGAGAAAATATGGCCTGCAGCTAGGACATTATAGCCTGCAACTAAGAGATTTTGGCCTAAAGTTGGGAGACTATGGCCTTCAGATGGGAGACTATGGCCTAAAGCTGGGAGACTGTGACTTGCTAGAATATGCAGCTAGGAGACTATGGCCTACAGCAGGGAAACTAAGACCTACAGCTGAGAGCTATAACATACAGTTGAGCGACTATGGCGTACAGCTGAGAGACTATGAACTGCAGTTTGAAGACTATGGCCTGCAACTAGGAGACTATGGCCTAAAGCTAGGAGACTATGGCTTAGAGCCTGGAGACTGTGACTTGCTATGATCTGCAGCTGGGAGTCTATGGCTTACAGCAGGGAGACTATGACCTACAGCTGAGAGGCTATAACATGCAGCTGAGCGAATATGGCCTAAAGCTGGAAGACAATGGCCTGTTAAGGTCTGCAACAGACAGAAGATTATCTTTAATTGACAGACAAAGGCCTGCATCTGGGATATCATGGCCTGCAGCTGGGCTACTATGGCCTCCAGCTGAGAGACTATGGCTTAAAGCTGAGAAACTAAGGCCTGCAGCTGAGAGACGATAGCGTCCTGATGAGGGAATAAGGCCTGCAGCTGAGAGATTATGCTTGCAGCTGGTAATCAGTGGCCTGCAGCTGGGAAACTATGGCCATAAACTGGGGGACAAATGCATGCAGCTGGGACACTACGGCCTGCAGCTTGGAGTTTATGGCTTGAAGCAAGGAGACGAGGGTCCGCAACTGGGTGACGAAAGACCTGCAGCTAAAAGAGTAAGATCTGTTGCTCGGAGACTATATCCTGAAGCTGGTAGATCACAGAGTGCATCTAAATAATTATGGACTGCGAAGGTCTGCAGTTGACAGAATGTTGCCTCCAGCTGACGGAAAAAAGACATGCATCTGGGAAAATATGGCCCGCAGCTGAGAGACTATGGCTTGCAGCTGGACGACTATAGCCTGCAGTTATGGTCTTAAGGCCTAAGTCGGGGAGACTGTGACTTGCTAGGATCTGCAGCTGGAAGACTATGGCATACAGCAGGGAGACTATGACCTAAAGCTGGGAGGCTATAACATGCATCTAAGCGACAATGACCTAAAGCTGGGAGACAATGGCCTGTTAAGTTGTGGAACAGAGATTATCTATAGCTGACGGACAAAGGCCTGCATCTGAGAGACTATAGCCTGCAGCTGAGACATTATAACCTGCAGCTGGGCGACTATGGCCTCCAACTGAGATACTATGGCTTGAAGCTGGGAAAATATGGTCTGCAGCTAAGAGACGATAGCGTCCAGTTGAGGTAGTAAGGCCTGCAGCTGAGAGATCATGCTTGCAGTTGGGAATCAATGGCCTTTAGCTTGTGGACTATGGCATGCAGCTGGCAAATTATGGCCTTTAGCTATGATGCAAAGGCATGCAGGTGTGAACCGATGGCCTCTACATGGGAGACTTAGGTCTGCTGCTGAGAGACTATGGCCGGCAGGTGGAAAACTATGGTCTGCATCTGGTAGATTATGGCCTTCATAAAATAAGTTATAGCTTGCATATAGGAGACTATGGCCTAAAGCTGGGAGACTATGGCCTAAAGCTGGGAGACTGTGACTTGCTAGGATCTTCAGCTGAGAGACTATGGCCTACAGCAGGAAGACTATGACCTACAGCTGAGGGGCTAAAACATGCAGCTGGGCGACTATGGCCTGCAGCTGGAAGACTCTAGCTAGTAACTAGGAGATTATGGCCTAAAGCTGGGAGACTATGGCTTAGAGCTGGGAGACTAGGACTTATTGGGATATACTGCTGGGAGACAATGGCTTACAGCAGGGAGACGATGACCTATAGGTGAGAGGCTATGACATGCAGCTGGAAGACTTACTTCTGCTGCTAGGAGACTATGACCGGCAGGTGGGGAAACTATGGTCTGCAGCTGGTAGATAATGGCCTGCAACTAGGAGGCTATGGCTTACATATGGTAGGCTATGGTCTGCAGCTGGAAGACTATGGCCTGCAGCAGGAAAGCTATAGCCAGCAGCTGGGACACTATAACCTGCAACTGGGATATTATGGCCTTAAGCTCAGAGACTATGGCCTAAAGCTGCGAGACTGTGACTTGCTAGGATCTGCAGCTGAAAGACTATGGCGTACAGCAGGGAGACGATGACCTACAGCTGAGGGGCTATAACATGCACCTGAGCGACTATGGCCTGCAGCTAGAAGATTTTTAGCCTGCAACTAGGACATTAAGACCTAAAGCTGGGAGTCTATAGCCTAAAGCTGGGAGACTCTGACATGCTAGGATCTGCAGCTGGGAAATAATGACCCACAACTGGAAGACTATGACCTACAGCTGAGAGGCTATAGCATGAAGCTGAGCGAGTATGGCCTATCGTTATGAGATTATGGCCTGTTAAGGTCTGCAACAGAGAGAATATTATATTTGGCTGACGGACAAACGCCTGCATCAGAGAAACTATGATTTACAGCTGATGCACTATGGCGTGCAGCTGGCCGACTACGGCTTCCAGCAGAGATGATATGGCTTGAAGCTGGGAAATCTTGGCCTGCAGCTAAGAGACAATAGCTTCCAGTTGAGAGAGTAACGCCTGTAGCTAAGAGATTATGCTTGCAGCTGGGAATCAACGGCCCGGAGCTTGGAGACTATGGCCTGCAGCTGGTAGATTATGGCCTGTAGCTGTGATTAAAAGACCTGCAGTTGTATACCGATGACCTCTAACTGGCAGACTCAGGTCTGCTGCTGGGAGGCTATGGCCGGCAGGTGGGAAAGTATGGTCTGCAGCTGGTAGATTTTGGCCTGCAACTAGGATGCTATGGCTTTCATATGAGAGATTATTGCCTGCAGCTGGGAGGCTATGGCCTGCAGCTGGGAGACTATAGCCTACAACTAGGAGATTATGTCCTAAAGCTGGGACACTATGGCCTGCAGATGGAAGACTATTGACTAAAGCTGAGAGACTGTGACTTGCTAGGATCTGCAGCTGGGAGACTATGGCCTACAGCAAATAGACTATGACCTACAGCTGAGAGGCTATAACATTCAGCTAAGCGACTAAGTTCTGCAGGTGGGACACTATGGCCTACAGCTGGAAGATCATAGCATGCAACTTGGATTATTCCCTAAAGCTGGGAGACTATGGCTTAAAACAGGGAGATTGTGAATTGCTAGGATCTGCAATTGGGAGACTATGGCCTATATCAGGGAAAATGTGACCTACGGCTGAGAGGCTATAACATGCAGCTGAGCGACTATGGCCTAAACCTGGGAGACAATGGCCTGTTAAGGTCTGCAACAGAGAGAAGATTATCTTTAGCTGACGGACAAAAGCTTGCATCTGGACGACTATTGCCGTCAGCTGAGACACTATAGTTTGCAGCTGGGCGACTATGGCCTCCAGCAGAGAGACTATGGCTTGAAGCTGGGAAACTAAGGCCTGCAGCTGAGAGAGTATGTTTGCAGCTGGGAATCAATGACCTGTAGCTTCGAGAACATGGCCTGCAGCTGGTAGATTATAGCCTTTAACTGTGATAAAAAGACCTGCAGTTGTGAACGGCCAGCCTCTAGCTGGGAGACTTAGGTCTGCAGCTGGGAGACTACTGCCTACAACAGGGAAACTACCTACAGCTGAGAGGCTATAACATGCAGCTGATCGACTATGACCTGCAGCTGGGCGGCAATGGTCTGCAGCTGGAAGATTATAGCCTGCAAAATAGGAGAATATGACCTAAAGCTGGGAGACTATTGCCTATCGCTGGGAGACTGTGACCTGCTGAGATCTGCAACTGGGATACTATGGCCTACAACAGGCAGACTATGACCTACAGCTGAGAGGCTATAACATGCAGCTAAGGGACCGTGGCCTATAGCTGGGAGACAATGGCCTGTTAAACACTGCAACAGAGAGAAGATTATGTTTAGCTGACGATCAAAGGCCTGCATGTGGGAGACTATTGTCCGCAGTTGATACACTGTAGCCTGAGGCTGGGTGACTTTGGCCTCCAGCAGAGAGACTATGGCTTGAAGCTGGGAAAATATTTTATGCATCTAAGAGATGATAGCGTCCAGTTGAGGGAGTTAGGCCTACAGCTGAGAGATTATTCTTACAGCTGGGAATCAGTGGCCTGTTGCTTGGAGTCTATGACCTGCAGTTGTGAACCAGTCTCCTCTAACTTGGAGATTTAGGTCTGCTGCTGGGAGACTATGGCCGACAGGTGGAAAAATATGGACTGCAGTTGGTAGATTTTGTCTTGCAACCACGAGGCTATGACATACATATGGGAAACTATGGCCTGCAGCTAGGGGTCTATACCCTGCAGCTGGAAGACTGTAGCCTGCAACTAGATGATTATGGCCTAAAGATGGGAGACAATTTCCTGTTAAGAATTGCAACAGAAAGACACTTATCTTTAGCTGGCGGTCATAGGCCTGCATCTGGGAGACTATGGCCTGCAGCCGGGACACTATGGCGTGCAGCTGGCCGACTATGGCCTTCAGCAGATACTATGGCTTCAAGCTGGAAACTATGGCCTGCAACTAAGAGACAATAGCTTCTAGTTGAGGGAGTAAGGCCTGCAGATGAGAGATTATTCTTGCACCTGGGAATCAATGGCCTGTAGCTTGGAGACTATGGTCTGCAGATGGTAGATAACGGCCTATATATGTGACACAAAAACCTGCAGTTGTGAACCGATGGCCTCTAGTTGAAAGACTTAGATCTACTGCTTGGAGACTATGGCCGGCAGGTGGGAAACTATGGTCTGCAGCTGGTAGATTATGGCCTGCAACAAGGAGGCTATGGATTGCATATGGGAGACTATGGCCTGCAGCTGGGAGGCTATGGCCTGTAGCTGGAGACTATAACCTACAATTAGGAGATAATGGCCTGCAGCTGGGAGACCATCGCCTGCAGCTGGGAGACTAGTGCCTAAAGCTCTGAGCCTGTTACTTGCCAGGATCTGCAGCTGGGAAACCTTGGCCTACAGCAGGGAGACTCTGACCTACAGCTGAGAGGCTATAACATGCAGCTGATCGACTGTGAATTGCAGCTGGGACACTATGGCCTACAGCTGGAAGATTATAGCCTGGAACTTGGAGAATATTGCCTAAGATTGGGAAAATATGGCTTAAAACAAAGAGATGTGGCTTGCTAAGATCTGCGGCTGGGAGACTGTGGCCTACAGCAGGAAGAATATGACCTACAACTGAGAAGCTATAACATGCACCTGAGCGACTATGGCATAACGCTGGGAGACAATGGCCTGTTAAGTTCTGCAACAAAGAGATCATTTTTAGCTGACGGACAAAGGCCTTCATCTGGAAGACTATGGCCTTCAGCTGAGACACTATAGCCTGCATCTTGGCGACTAAGACCTCCAGCTGAGAGACTATGGCTTGAAGCTAGGAAACTATGGCCTGCAGCTGGGAGACAATGGCGTCCGTTTGAGGGAATAAGGACTGCAGCTGAGAGATTATGATTGCGGCTGGGAATCAGTGGCCTGTAGCTTGGAGACTAGGGCTTGCAGCTGGTAGA
>JAUUDW010324511.1:0-13379 GCA_032361385.1 Panulirus guttatus
ATGGGCCACTTCAGCACTAAACTTCTAAGTCGAGGGGCCACAAATTGAATTTAGATTATGTATAATTGTATATATATCTTTTTTTTTTAAGACTCAAGACCTAGCTGCACAGGGTGGTCCAACTTCTTCGACACTAAAATTCAATAAATCTATATATCAATATGAGATTTTGCGGGCCACAAAAAATCAAGCCGTGGACCACAAGTGGCCCGCGGGCCCATAGTTGGACCACTCTGATTTATACAGTATAGTTCAGGTTGTTTTGTGAGACTAACATCATTACTGAATGAATTATTGTAGATGAATGCATCATATAGAACATACAGGGAATAGAGTCATGATTATGAATTCCTGAGCTATCTCATTGTTTCACAGGCCAATTCCACTCTAAATCATAAAGAAAAAAGGAAGAATCACAAAAATTTTCATGAGAATTGTAACATGTTCATATGACTCTTAGAATGTGATCTTTGTAACAACATTGGTGATTAAATATGAATTGCAAATCAAGATGCACAAAGCTCTTCCAAAGGTGTTCCTTGCTCTTTTAGGGAGAGAAAGTTATTTGACCAGCTGATATTTTAAGGTGGAAACACTATAATAAGGAACTTTTAAGAAAAGTTTTCTCGTAGTATATTATCTCTCCTCTAAAGTCTGACGTGCAAGCATGAAATATTCTCTGGAGATATTGGTTTAGGACTTTCTGACAATGTTGTCTTTCTGGTAGGGTATCACTAGCTTTTCTTATCTTTCTCTATCCTGCCAAGTAGATCATGGCTAGTCACTTGTTTTGCACATACCTTTAGCCCATCAGACACCACAACAGTAATGATGTTATTGACTCACTTGATCCTAACCAGCCGTGGTCCTGAATTTCTTTAGGGTGAAAGCTGTCAAGACATGCTTCTAGACTGGGATGTCTTTATTGTTTACTGGTATAATTTTTTAGATAAGTAAGTAAATATATATATGTATATCTTTAACGGTTACTTGAGAGTGGAGTAGATAATAACCATTTACTCAAGGGAGCTGAGGATCTGAACCCAGTCCTACCTTGTATTGGCTTATCATAGGACTGGGTCCAAATCCTTGACACCCGTAGGTAAAAAGTTATTAATTATTGTTTATATTTATGTTTGTACGTGTATAAAGTTTTGTAGAGTTTATTGGAAAAGAGGAAATGATAGAGGTAGAAAGAGGGTGGTGAAATGTGGGTGAAGTTGTAAAAGGAGCTTGTGTGTAGAGTGTAAAGTGTATGAGAGAGCACTCTCTTGAGAGGGCAAAGATGGGCATGTTTAATGGTATAGTAGTCTGAGTGGTATTGTATGGATGTGAAGCATGGGCCCTAGATGACAAAATACAGAAGGTAAATGTGTTTGAAATGAAATGTTTAAGGATGCTGTTGTGTGGAGGGTTGATTGAGTAAGAAATGATAGGATAAGAAATATGGTAGTAATAGGAATATGGTTGAGAGAACTGAAGAGGTTGTGCTGAAATGGTTTGGCTGTATAGGGAGGATGACTGAGAGGGTAGACATGCCGGAAGCACAGGGAACAAGGAAAAGAAAAAAAACAAGGAGATGGAAAGATGGAGTGAAAGATACTTTGAGTATTTTAGGCCTACATATGCAGGAGGCTGTGGAGTTTGCAAGGGATAGAGCAAATTGGAGTGATGTTGGTTTACAGGGGACGACATGTTGTCAGTGTTCTGAACCAGGGCAGACAATAGAAAGCTTCATGGTGCCTGATTGTTGATAGGGGGCTCTGGTTTCATTGCATTATACATGGCTGCTAGAAAGTGGATGTGAGTGAATGAGGCCATTTCTTAGTCGTCCTGTGACTACCTCAATATTGTGAGAAATGGTGATGGAGCGGTGAGGGAGGTTAATGTAGGGTGAATGTAGGGGGTCTTGAAGAGAGGAGTAGGTATATAGTCTGCTGGTGATGGGGGAATCTGGGAGGTGAGTCACTTATTGTTTGGTGATATATGGCATTGTGCAGATTCAAGTGAGAAACTGCAGGAGGTGTTGTCTGAGTTTGGGAGAGTGTAAGAAGGGAAAGTTTCGAATGAATGTAAATAAAAGCAAGGTTATTAGGTTTAGCATTGAAAAGAGATGTTTTATTTGGAGCATGAGTTTGAATGGAGAGAACTTGGAGGAAGTGGAGTGTTTTAGATACCTGGGAGTGGATGTGGCACTGATTGGACCATGTGACCAGAAGTAAGCTATAGGGTGGGTGAGATGGCAGAGGCTTTGGATGCATTAAGGAATGCATGGAAAGAGAGGTCACTGTCTTTAAGGGTAAAGATAGGTATGTGTGATGCTATTGTAGTCTTGTCAGTTCTGTATGATTATGAGGCATGGGCTTATGACAGAAATATAAAGGATAGGGTGAATGTGTTGGAAATAAAATGTTCAAGGACAGTATATAGTATAAGGAGGTTGATCACCAGAGAATATATCAGGTAAGAGAGAGATGTGGTAGTAAGAGGAGTATGTATGAGAGAGTGCTGAATAGTATGTTCAGAAATAGTGTAGAGGATGAGTGAGAAAAGGTTGACTAAGAGGGTATACATGTCAAAAGTGGAAGCAACAAGGAAATGGAGGAAACCAAGTAGTAAATGGAGGGATGGAGAGAAAGTTGCTTTGAAGGCATGGGGTCTGGAACATGCAGGAAGGTATTAGGTGTGCAAGGGATGGAGTGATTTAGAATGGGGAAGTCATACTGTCATTGGGTTGCACCAGGGCACTTGAAGTGGTTTGGGGGAAACTGTTGAAAGGTCTGTGGTTTCTAATTGTGGATCGAGGCTTTGGTTTTGGTGCATTATACATGATAGTTTGAGAGTGGATGTGAAAGGAAGAGATATTTTTTTTTTCATATTTGGTCATAGTCACCTGTGCCAGAGACAGTCATGGCATGGGCAGAACATGCCATCTTGGATGAGAGAAACAAGAAATTAATCAGGGCTATGCATTTGTAGATGTAGAGTAATGGTAATAGATAGATAGGGAGGTAGAAGGATTTTGCATAACTTCCTTCATATATAAATGTGAATTGACTGAGACTTATAGACTGTTGCGTGTTGCCAGTTAGATTGGAGTATTAAAACTTTTAACAAAGCGAGAGGGTGCATGTGCAAGGGTATGAAGATTTTACTGAAGGAATAGAATGATGGTTTGATACATTAAGATCAAGAAAATTTTATAGTTATGAATTCTACAACGTACAGTCCGCCTGTGCATTGTACTTAGATTTATTTACTATGCCCAGTTGGATTGTAGGTAGATGTTATAGAGGAAGGGTCACCTAGCCTTTACCCTTTAGTTAGCAGTATGAAGTGTGTAGGAGGAACAGAAAAGTGACTTTTCACTTTTTCCAACCTTGTCTTGTTACATTTTCTTTTGGCACACCCTTGTGACATTGCTGCCTTATGGCTAGATAAAAATACTTTAATTCAGTAAAATTTTAATACCATTTTTTTATCAGTGATTGATTATATCTTTATTCTCCCCATCCTTGTCCCTTATCCTGCCCAGGTACTTTTCTTCTATTCTTGAATTGACAGTTAAACAGCTGCATTCTCAATGATATAGCAGATAGGTTTCTTAGGTTTCTTATTCTGTAAGTGGCCAGAAGTTAGTTTCCTTGCTTATAAGCAGTGATGAATCCCACCCCCCTTTTTTGTGCATGTGTGTGTGTGTGTGTGTGTAAAGCTGTGTAGTGTTTTGCCAAATATTGTATATGAGAACTTTCTACCATCTTGTCTTTGAAGTGGGTTTGGTTGACCCATCATGTTTTGAATGTCGGAAATAGTATGTTTATTAACTTGCATAGTTATTTTTGGCACTTTTACTTCAGCCTGTCCTAATAAATCTATTTTCTCCTCAGGTATTTGGAGGAAGCTGTGATGAACTTGGATGCATCCCACCCTGTAACTCGTGAACACATGCGTCCTGTCTTACAGGGATTTCAGCGTAACCTACACACATATCTTTCAGCAAATCCTAATCACAAGAAAGTAAAGATGCTTCTCATGGCTGTCAACCACCTTGTTGCCTTGTAGACCATTAGAATTTAGCATTGAGTTGTAAATACTTTACCCTTACAAAGCCTGTTAGGTGCAAATCACTGAACCTGTCTTTCAGGTGTAAGTAACTTCTGATTGATTCTATCAGCGGAAAATCATTTAACTTCCTCTTTTTCTATCATGTATCATAATTATATTTCCACCACTTGTTTGATATGTAAATCAGTTTTCTTATCTGTGTTGTGAAATTAAATAATCTTTTGTGTTACCTGCCTGTAGATACATTTGCCACTGCTCAAAATGTTTTTAATTGTTAGATTCTTAATCCTGCCTAGCATTTAAAAATCTTATATATAAATCCTTTTCATACGCCACATCATCTAGGAGGCTAATGGCTGCATTTTGATCTTTGAGGTCTGTAGACAAACAGATAAAGTTATGACATATAGTAATGCATTAAACCATTTACCATGTGTTTTTGGGTGGGGTTAAATCTTATTCTTTCAAGAGATTATCCCTTTACACTTTTATGGCTAGGTTATAATATGAAAGTGTAGGTAAAAGGAAGTCCGTCCCCTAAATAGGTTTATTATAACTAGGTATTGGGATTCTTGTATTCAGTGTGGAGATAATGCAGGGACTAGTATGTAGAATGAGAGAACCTTTCTGGTAGTGTACAGGCAGGAAATATCACTGGTAGTATTTCATATTTCGTGATTGGTCTAAAGTTCTTGTTAAACTTTACTTTGAATGTGTAGAGATTCTCATTGGTTTTCAAAGCATGCATATTATAATTAGAGAAGCTTCGTTAAGTATGTTTAACAGGCATGTAGTGTTACATATTTTATTGTTACTCTCATTTATTAAATGGTGCTTCCAGCACGTATCATTAATTATCTGCTTACAATATTTTCTGACAATATTGCTTCTAGTTGACTTGCAGCTTTTTTATCTGATAAATATCGTATTTTGAGGTTGTTGAGCATAATATATGTAAAAATAAAACTAAACGTAATCCAACTAAAGCAAGTATAGTTGGATGGAAGGTGCTATTTATACAGTGTAACATATTTGCAACTTGTATGTTTTGTAGAGTTGACACCCAGTCTTGTAGATAGCTCCTTCAGGGAGGAGGAAGGTTCAGTACTAATTTCGTAAATTCTCTGTTACTGGGTTTAAGTGAAGATGAACAGTTTATGCACTATGATTGTCATACATTTTTTAAATACTTCAGTTTCTTATATCAGCACATGAGTCTTGTTTTTACTGGTTGTTTCTCCAGGAATATGATTAACTTGTCATTCTTATTTGTCTTATTTCATGGGAATGCACCATTTATGTTTGTAAAATTTTGTATGACGATCTTATGCTTTGTTTAGATTGAATATGGTATGCCAGAGCTTTTATTAAGTTATGAGGTTGAAATCTCATACATTGTTTATAGCTTATCAGTGCAGTCTGTACTCACTTACATATTAACATATAAACTACATAAGTGTATAATTTGTCAGCATGCAATCCACAGAGTGAAACATATTCAAATTTTTTTCTTTTAACTTAATGGAGGATGAATGCATTCTTTGCAGATTTTATGCTGGAGGCACAGTGGTTACTGACAAGTAGTCTGCAGATTTTATTTGATTAATTATGTTACACTTGCAAAATACTGTTTTCAACTTTATATGGGTGTATGGAGTATACTTGGATATGTAATTGTTCATGTTGGGAAACATTCACTCACTGATATTATTTGGGTAGAACTGGTGGAAAGTGTGTGTATTTTTTGTGGTTTCTTTCAGATTCATCTCATTACAAGTTAATTTAGAGCTAATATCATTTATTGTACAAAGCCATTTTATTTCAGTAGTTGGTGAATGAGTTAGGAAGATCTTTGAAGAAGTAAGAATAATTTCATAAAAGTAGTGCTGTTCAATCTATTATGCCTTCTTATGTATATTAGAGTGACAGTGGAAGTATCATAATTTCATTTTAGGAAGTTTTACAAATGAGTAATGTTTATATCTCATTGAAGTAAAATGCTTGTTACTCATTAGTTAAAGAGGACTACAATATCAGTTCAAAATTTTATGCTTCAGGTGCCTTATGAGAATTGAAATATATCTGTAAAAAGAGGCGAAAGTTTTATTGAAATGATCGACAAGGTATCTGTGAAACTTTAAAATTATAAAGTTTGATACGAGTTGTATCCTCAGTAGCTTTATTTTGTCAGTATTTCCCAAATATTTACCAAAATTACCTAACATAACTCAGGTATTGGCATAATGAGTACATAATGAGTAACCAGTAAGAGGCATATAAGTGCTTTTCATTACGTTATTTTTATGATTCACTCTTTCAGCTTTGAAGGAATTGTTTCCTTTTAAGATGATACAGATGTCCAGTTTTGCAGCATGTAAATTATTGTAGAGGTATGTCCCACCTTGGTGATTGTATCTAGTGTGTTTATATTAATACATTAAGTGAATTTTATATAATCAAGGTTGAATTTAATTCTTATTAGTGTGAATGTAGTTCTATTTTTGTAATGTCTTTTGTAGCATCTTTATTCTTTACTGAGATAGTTTTATGAAAAGGAATTCTTCATTTCAAATTTACATATTTATATCCACTATACTCAGCATAAATGATTGTATATGAATGTGATACTAATGTACAGTGGGAAGTTGTAGTTCAGATCCTCGTTCATGAAAGTTTACCAGTTTTGAACATCCAGGTACGTTAATGATAACCATCTTTTTTTTCATATGAGTTTGATATTTGTTTATCTCTTAATTTGTCATATATCCATAGCTAAGACATTGCTTGTACCTAAATATGATATGATTATAAACTACCATATCATGATAGCTTTTGAACATGAGAATTATGATAGCTGAGCTGTCCCTGAATGGTCAAGGTGCTGGTAATATAATACAACCAGTTATGTGCATAATCTAGGTGTTGTAAGAGATCATGTTCCTTTACATTTTTTCGTTTTTTATTCTTTAAGAATTCTGTGAGAGACCATTAAGACTAGGTTGTCAATAGACAAAATTAGTTTCGTACTTAGCTCAATGGTCATTTCTTTCATCCATACAATATGTTCTTGTATTTACAGATGTCTCATTTGGTTTTCTTTTTTTATGGATAAGTTAATTATTTAATAAAAAAGACTTTCATTTTCCATTCTAATAATTATGCTCTCTGTATACCATAAGTTGGCGTAGGAAATAAGTTGATGTGCAAACTACATAGTGTTAAAGAAGTAAAGGATTTTAGGAACCGGAGATATTGACAGAAGTAGAAGGGATTAAACAGAATGAACATATGGAGAGAATGAGTGAGGAAATGTTGTGAAAGAGGGTGTATGTGCCAGAAGTGGTGGGAACAAGAACGGGGACACCAAATCATATGTTGGAAGTGGAGGGAACAGGAATGAGGAGACCAAATTGGAAATGAAAGGATGGAGTGAAAAAGATTTTGAGTAATTTGGGCCTGAACATGCTGGAGGGTGAAAGGTGTGCATGGGTTAGAATGAATTTGAATGATATGGTATATACATATATATTTTTTTTTTATGTTGACTCCAGTCATGGACAGAAGTCCACATCAAGGCTGGGCCCTAATTGAAATGCAGAGAGTTGAGAAATGGGAAAAAGAGACAGGGAAAGTATTTACGAATTCTTGAGAAAGTGAAAGACCTGTCTTTTTAAATGAGCCAAGTTATAGTTATTGGGAAAGACACGAGAAGGAAGAGAGTTGCAAATCCTTGACTTGTAGGGAAAGAAGCAGTTATCAAAACAGTACACCCATGAGTTGCCGATGGCAGTGTGAAGCATCTGGGTTAGAACATGAAAGGTCTGTGGGGCCTGGTTGTGGATAGGGAGCTGTAGTTTCAATGCATTACACATGACAGATAGAGAATGGATGTGAGTGGATGTGGCTTTTCTTCATTTGTTCATTGTGCTACCTCACTTAGTCGGAAAACCGATCAATTATTAAAGATAAAAGGGTTTATATAGGATGTTATTTTGAAACATTCCTGCCTATTAACCCTGTCATCTTGACACACTAGCAAATGTGACAAATGCCTGTTTGGGATGTTACCTGAGAATGACAGTGTTGTTGAACATGCATTGAATTTGGTGAGACTGCATGTTGGCCAGTCTCATGGCAAAACACACACACACACACACACACAGTCAAACAAACAAATATACAATGAAGGAAGAATCAGGATGGTATATGGAGCATTAAAACACTTCTCATTGGTGATAAAGTACTAATAATGGGGTATTTCTGTTTTAAAAAGAAAGGGAATTTGGATTCTTATAAAGACAAGTTCTTTGCAGGAAAACTTCTTGGATACACAATTACTAGTTCTTATTTATTTGGATAACATGGAACTTAAGGATAAATATGGTACACCAGTTGCAAAAGGTGATGACGTATTGACTCATTTTAAGTTGTAAATGAAGTGAAATCAAACTCGGAGAGAAGAAATAATCAAGGAAAGTGCACTGAAGTCAATTCTGGTAAAAACTGGGAAATAGAGTGCAGTACCCAGGAGTCGAGGCACTTTGTTGGAAGGTTTCGTGATGGAGTAGGAGTATGGGTACCTTCAACCTCAAATACATAGGGGAGCCTGCAAAAGACGGAGATGTGATTTAGGTAGATGTCAAAAAAGAATTTCAGCATGTTATGTGGTGAGGATGTAGGAGGCAAACCATTTAGTCAGCATTTTTTAAGAGAACAAGAGAAGCAGGATAAGACAGGAGAAATAGAAACTATGGAAAAAATTTGTAGACAGATAGAGCATGAACTAAAACATTTCCATAAGCTCATCAGCAATGAATAGTCTGTTAAAGAGTAGCTACTTTGTTTAAGGGATTCAGAGGGAAGACTTACTGAGAGAGATGTATGGCTGTGAGAAACTGAATACTGAATAAGTTCAGAAGTGTTATCATGGTGAAAAAAGTTAGCCCCAAACCACTGAGATAAGATTAAGGAGGAAGTTTAAAAAGCATCAAAATTTTTAGGTGAAAACACAAAAGAGTGTTTCTATGTAAAGCTCATGGTCCAGATGAAACTTTTTGAAATTTCAGATATTGTTAATGATATAAAGTGCCAAGAGAGTGAAAGAGGGCAAACATCATACCTGTTTGAAAGAAAAGAGACTGGGAAGAGGGCCTAACTAAAGACTAGTTTCCAAGTAGATTAGTCTGTAATTTTTTGAAAAAACCAGAAAGCAGATGGACGACTTCTTGTAGAGAAGCTATGTAGGTGGGAGACAACACTTTCAAAGAAAGGTAATGTAATGAACTTGCTGGATTTACACAAGACAGTGAGCTCTGTATTAGACAGACATAGGTGAAGGATAAGTGGATTATCTGTACTTGGACTTCCAGAAAGCATTTGACATTATACCACAAAGGAAGCTGGTGAAGAAGCTGTGTCTTCAGGTGGGAATAAAAGGCAGACCTATGATGGATAGAACATTATCTTAGTGGAAGAGAACAAAGGATGCCTGTCAGGGGAACCTTTACTTAGTGGATGGAGATCTACATTAGCATGCTACAAGGATAGTCTTGGGATCATTACTCTCTTTGATATAAGTGACTTATCAGAAGGTTGGACTCCCTCCTAGATGTGTTTGTGGGTGTTGTCAGTGTTGTGATTGATGTAAAAGGCAAGGATGATTACATCAACCTATTGAAGGGACTTAGACAAACTGCGTTAATCTGATACATTATATTTTCATACTTGATCACCTTTTCCTGCATTATCGAGGAAGGGCCAGGAGCAGATGAAGAAAGGTCACATCTGCTCATATCCATTCTCTGTGTCATGTGTACTGCATTCAAATGACAGCTCCCAATTTGGAATCAGGCCCCACAGACCTATCCATGGTTTACCTCAGATGCTTCACATGCCCTTGTTCAGACTACCGACAGTAAGTCGACCCTGGTATACCATATCATTCCAAATTGCTCTATCCTGTGCAAGCTATTCACCCTCCTGCACGTTAAGGCCCTGATTGGTCAAAATTCACTCCATCCTTCCTTCTCCAACCTGGTCTCCCCATCTTACTTGTTCCCTCCCCTTCTGACACACATCCTATTTGTTAACCTTTCCTTACTCATTCTCTCCATATATCCAAATAATTTCAGCACACCCTCTCCAGCTTTTTCAGCCACACACTTTTTATTACCACACCTCTCTGTTGCCCTTTCATTACTTGCCCGATCAAACTACCTCACACCACATTGTCTTCACACATTTCATTTCCAACACATCCACCTGCCTCTGTACAGCCTTATCTATAGCCCATGCCTCACATCTGTATGATATTGTTAGGACTACTATACCTTCAAATATACCCATTTTTGCACTCTCAGGTAACATTTTGACACATTACTCATTGCTCCTAGAACCTTTGCCCACATGTCCATCTCATGACAATTTCATTTCCATGGTTCTATTTGCTGCCATGTCCAGTCCCAGATATCTAAAACACTTCACTTCCTTCAGTTTTTCTTCATACTCCCAACCCTGCTAAACCTAAGAAACTTTTCTTTTTGTTCACATTTGCTCTCAACTTCCTCCTTTCTTACACTTTTCCAAACTCACCCACCACTTCTGCAGTTTTTCACTTGAATGTGCCACCAGAGTTGAATCATCAGCAAACAGCATTTGACTCACATCCCATGTCCTCTCATCCCCGCAGAATGCATACCTGCCCTTTTCTGCAAGAATCTTGCATTTACTTCCCTTACCACCCAATCCATAAACAAATTAAATAACGATGTTGACATCACACTTCTGCCGCAGACCAACCTTCACTTGGAACCATTCCCTCTCCTCTCTTCCTACTCATACACATGCCTTACACCCTTGATAAAATATTCTCACTGCTTCTGCTTCCACAATCCTTTTCGTTTCTACAGATCCATTAATGCCACATACAATTCCATCTGTTCCTCTAAGTATTTCTTGTACACATTTTTTAAAGCAAACACCTGATAACACATCCTCTACCACTTCTGAAACCATGCTGCTCCTCCCCAGTCTGATGCTCTGTACATACCTTCACCTTCTCAGCCAATAACCTTCCTCACAACTTAAAAGGTACGCTCAACATACGCATACTTCTGTAGTTTGAACCTTTATCCTCCTTGTCTTTATATGATGGCTCTATACATGCACTCTGCCAATCCTCAGGCACCTCACCATGATCCATACATACATTGAAAATCCTCACCAATTAATTGCCCCCTTTTCTTAAATTCAGCTGCAGTACCATCCACTCTAGCTGCCTTGCCAAATTTCACCGAATGTGAGGCTTTCACCACCTCTTCTCACTTCACCAAATCGCTCTCCATGACTCATTTCGCATGCCACCCCGACCCAAACACCCTACATCTGCCACCCTGTCATTATTCACATTCAACAGTCCTTTAAAATACTCCATCTCCTCACTTTCTCACCACCTGTTACCACTTCCCCTTTTACCCCCTTCACCGATTTTGCTATCTGTTATCTTTTTTTTTGCGCATTTTTGACCACATTCCATAACATCTTATTTTCCCTTAAGTTTACAGATGCTTGCTCACCCCAGCTCTCATCTGCCCTTTTGAACCCCTGCACCTTCCGGATCTGATACACGGTTGATGAAATTCAGTCTGAATGATGGTAAAGTGATGAGGATGGGATACAGTAAAAGAAGGCCTCAGTATAGATATCTGGCAAGAAATAAACTACATAAGTTTATGTGTGAGAGGAACCTACAAGCTGACATCCTTAACCTGTCGTCATAGTACCACACTGGGAAATAATAAGAGACAAATCTCTGCATGCAAATATCAGAATAATATTCAAGAATATGTATGAGGAAATATCCAGGAAGCTTTCCACATCCTCAATTAGGCCAAAACTAGAACATGATTATCAAGTTTGGTCACACGCAAAGAGAGAGAGAGAGAGAGAGGTCCAGAGGAGAGCATCAAAGATGGTACGTACCAGAAGAAAGGGAGCTGATTTACAGGGAATAGCTAGAGGTCTCGAGTTTTCCCCACCATAGAAGAGAGAAAAGTGAGGGGTAATCTGATCAGAGCCTGTTTTAAACCTGCTCGATGAGTTTGTGAGCAGTTCTTAGAAATACGCAGGATAGAACAACCAAAGGTCGTAACATAAAATCAAGAAATTAATTAAGATGTAAAAAATTATTTATATTATATAAGAATAATGGATGAATAGAATCAGTTGAGTTATGAGTGACTATGGACAGGATACAGAAGCTTAAGAAGTTATACGATAGAGAATGTTCAAGAGATGGGGCCCTGCAATAATGAAACGGCCTCTCTGTTCAGTACAAATAGGTGATTACATATACCTCACCACAATCTGTCACCAGTATGTTTCACATGAGAACAGAAAGCGAGACAAACTCGACTGATAGATATTAGAATTGCATTGTTGTACACTGATAAGGAAATATTCAACAAACAGCTCACATCCTACACAAGTTTGATCACTGCAATTAAAGAAGCAAAGAGAACTGAAATAGAAGGATTCAATAGAGAGCCACAAAGGTATCAGCAGAATTATGAGGAATGAGTTACTGAGGAAGGATAGAGGTCTTAAATACTCCCAACATGGAAGAGAGAAGAGTGAGAGGTGACATGATCAAAACATTTTAAACTTGGTTGATGAAAACAGTGAACAGTTTTCGTAAGACCGCAATATCAGATGTGGGGAAAGAATAGACTTTTTTAGAGTGAGATTATACCCCCATGTGCAAACTCATCAAAGATGACTTTTCACTCGCAAAACAAATTACAGGCAGATGAAATCCGATAAATCAGATACGTACTCTCACACACTAGAAATTGAGCATCACCAATTTAGAACTCCTTGCCTGTACAACACACTTTGATAATGACACACACACACGTACATGTAGCAGGATAAGAGAGAGGAAAGAATATTGTGGGAAAGGAAGGTGACAGCCCAAAACATTTTCCACAAATTTATTAGGAGTAAGATGTCCGTTGGATGGCAGTTAATAAAATGTTGGTGGTGATGTAAAGACATTTGAGAAAGTGAATGACAAATGGACACTGTAGTATATCGGTTAGCGTTCCTGACCGTGACGGATTCACGGGCCGCCCAGGGTCCAGCGAATAGGTTCGAATCCTGGTTACGGCAGTCGGTCCACAGTCAACCCAGCTTCTCATCCACCCCTAGGGGTTGGTCGATAAAATGGCTACCTGGCTCAGGCTAGGGTATATAGCAAAGGTTGAAGAAGAGGGCAAATGAGAGTTGGGGTGAGAGAATATCGTTAAACTTTAGGG
>JAUUDW010324622.1:0-13378 GCA_032361385.1 Panulirus guttatus
GAGATGAGGGTGTCAGCATAGTATACATGGGAGATGAGGGTGTCAGTATAGTATACATGGGAGATGAGGGTGTCAGTTTAGTATACATGGGAGATGAGGGTGTCAGCATAGTATACATGGGAGATGAGGGTGTCAGTATAGTATACATGGGAGATGAGGGTGTCAGTATAGTATGCATAGGAGATGAGGGTGTCACTATATTATATATGGGAGATGAGGGTGTCAGTATAGTATACATGGGAGATGAGGGTGTCAGTATAGTATACATAGGAGATGAGGGTGTCAGTATAGTGTGCATGGGAGATGAGGGTGTCTGTATGGTATATATGGGTAGTGAAGATAACAGTACAGTGTACATAAGTGGTGAGGAAGGTGTCAGTATACTTGGACGGATGGAACATGAATACAGCTGTACACACTCATATAGGAAAGCTATTATGAGGAAGATATCTATTCGTTCCAGTGGAATATAGAGGCAGCCTTAGATACCTGTGGGGGTCGTGTTTCTCAGGTGTTTGGTGGAGGATGCGCCCCCGCCCTGAGGGGCCACTACCACCCCCACCAATGGTTCTGTGTGGCGGCGGGGGTGGGAGCCAAGCCCTACTACAGTGGGCCACCCGTCTGCAAGGCAGGGGGACCTACTTACCTTCCGCAGGAGGAACAGGAGAGGGGGCGCTGACGGGAGAGGGACGGTGAGGGGACTCACCTCTCCCTGGAGGAACAAGAGAGGGGCTGTAGGGGAACTCGTCTCTCCCTTGGAGTGATCGCTAAGGCGACTCCTCTATCCCTGGAGGAGCCAGTGATCTGGGAGTTGGTGTGCCGAGGTGAGGCAGCCCCCCAGTAAGATTAAGGTACGTTCCCCACTACAGTATGTGTAGCTTTATATTTGGCGCAGTTGGGTGGCTGCTGTGACGTTCGCTGCCCTCATTGTCAAGGCCTGCAGAAAGAGGGACGAATGCCTTTGTTGTGTGTACGTTTTGGTGCAAGTTGCTTTTCCCTTTCTTTACTGCTTGTGTCTCGGTCCCACCGGCCTCCCTCCCTGATCTAGGTGTCTCCAAGTATCTCTTCGAGTCTGGTTCACCTGCACCTTACCCAGCACACCTGTGTGCCCCCGGAGGCACAAGTTCTTCGTGTCTCTTTGCGTGTGTTTCTGATGTCAGGGGAGCAGGTGGTGCCAGAGTACGGTGCTGGGGCCCAGGGCGTGCTGGAGTATAGTGTAAGTGACAGATTGTGCCACGGTATGGTGCTGGGGCCCTGTTAGTGCCACAGTATGGTGCTGGGGGCCCGGGTGGTGGAAGAGCCTGACCCACCCCACCTGCCGACTCTGGGGTCTCTGTTTGCTCGTTGTGTGGGAGGAACTACACCTGGAGATTATATCTGGCGGTGGGGAGTATTTTTACGAACCTTCCTCCCGCTACCTGAGGCGGCCCGCCCGCCTTACCATAATGTGGGGGCGTCGGCGTTAGCGGCGCCGGCTTCCGGATGGTTGTGGTGTCTGGCCAGCCACCACCACCACCGCCACCACTGCCGCTGCGTCGGTAGCCGCCCCCCGTTGCTCCTCTTCGCCGGCTGTTGACGGAGGTCTGGCTGGGACATTACTTGTTCACCAGTGACAGCGACGTGAATTTAGTTCCGTGTTAAGAGAGCGGTTCGTGTAGCGTCGGGTCCACAAGGCGTGCATCGGGGTCCCTATTGTAGGGGACACTTTTCCTTCTATACCGGTGGCTGTCCCGTCCCCTGGCTGTAATCTGGTAACGAGGTGAGAGCAGCATATAACCTGCCACCAGTACACTCTCTCCTTTGATCGGGTCACGAATTTCTCTTCCGTGTTGGTGATGGTTTGATCATTCTACTTGTGTCTGGCGTCATATTGTTGGCTGTAGAGCTTACCACTGGCAGTGTCTAGCAGGTGTTCCGTAGTGCCAGCAGTCTTCACCGGGTGTTTCGTGGTGCTGTTACGTTTAGGATGCTTCTGTGTAGGTTGGTGTCGGTGTGCCTGATTGTGTAGCCTGGTGTACTCATCCCTGGCGAGTGGCTTCCTCAGGTGGGTGTGGAGTCATGCTGCTTGGGTGAACTGTCAGGCGGGCGGGATCATGTCGTCGTTGTTTCCGTGGTGGCCACGGGGCCCCAGCAGTGTGCAGATAAGGAGTCCCGTCTTTACGAGCGCCGGGGATCGACGCTGCCCCAGGAACCAGGTCCTCACGGGTGCCACCTCGGCTTGAGGTGAACGGCCGGCAGGGGCAGCAGTAACAGAACCTTAACGGACGACCAGCCTGCCAGAGGTGACCTCTTTGTTGCTTGTAGTGTAGGTATGGGTTGGTGAGAGCTGTGGCTGTACCTGCTGCCCTCCCTCGCTGCTGTACTTAGTAGTGCAGCTCCTAACACTCATGAGATCCCATGTAGTCACAGGGATGACTGCGTTTAACCGAGACAAATATTTTTGCTCTGGATTTTTGGTGTTTGTTGCTTGAAGTTAGTTATCTTGAGAACATATCCTCCGGGGTGGGTGGAAAAATGGTCTCTCCTGGGCTGATGCCACACGTTAGGGTTCACACCTCGGACCATCTCATTCTCCTTCCCGCCACGGACAGTCTCTCGTTTGGCCTAGCCGTACGGAGTAACGTTGCCTCATTCTGTAATCGTGTGTTAAGGTGAAGCGATGGGGATTTAAGGTGTGGCATCTCACCCACCACCAGCAGCGATGGGCATCTGGAAGTCGACTTGAGGCAGAACTAAGCAGATCCCGAGTCTGTTTATGGTGGGGCCGCCCGCCCACCCAACCTGTTTTCCTACCGAGGTTCCGCAAGGTGGTGGCGGGGGCCCGCACGGCTTGCTTGATTCTGCCCAGCGCGTCCTCCCGCCCCGCCTTCTCCTTTCCTTAACCAGTGAGTGCCAGTGGCCCAGCATGAGGACGTGGGTGAAGGGAAGATATAGATCGTCCAGCGCCTCTTGCCGGAGGGCTGGCTCCTGGCGGCCCGCTAGTTGCTGACACCGCCTGGCTCGCTGGAGTGCATTGATCTGTTCGTCGTTTTTGTCAGCGGTTGACTGGACAGTTATGTCGGGTGTATAAAGACCCGCTGGTGGCTGTTCCTTGGTGCCGGCGCGGGAGGCCTTCGCGGGAGGGCTTGACCCACGATCTCCACATCTTGGCAAGACCTTTCACTCAAGCACTCGTCAACAGGTGATGACCGGCAGGAGGGAGTGTGGTAGGGCGGGAGGCCATCCTTACGGGTGTCACTTGCTACCTCCTCCTCCTAAGAGCCTCACACACACACACACACACACACAACACACACACACACACACGCTTGTCAACGTTGGATGGCCCGCCACGGGAAGGGTGTAGTTTTGCACGTGAGTGGCTGTTAGGGGAGGTGTCATCGCCTGTTAGTGTGCCTGGGTGTTGGTAGGTACACCAGTTAGTTGTAGTATCCACCGCTGGGGGGCGGGGACAGCCGGCCGGTTACCTTCTGAACTAGGGGTCGCCGCCCCCATCGTTAACACCGCACGCACGAGATAATGTGACGGTAACGGTGATTTGCGGTGCCACGCTGATGGCCCCGCTGCTCATGTTAGTGTGTAGCTGGCTAGGGGCGTTGCCTGAGACGGTAGGCTATGGCTGGCTAGGGGGCGCGGCCCGAGACGGTGGGGTATGGCTGGCTAGGGGCGCGGCCCGAGACGGTAGGCTATGGCTGGCTGGGGGCGTGGCTCGAGACGTAGGCTATGGCTGGCTGGGGGCGTGGCCCGAGACGCCGCTCAACCACAGCCACAGAACCTGGGGGCTGGTGACAGTAATGGGCCGAGTCAACCACCATCCTCACCACATTAGCCAGTATACCACACCCTTACTCTGCCATATTCCACCACCACCACCGCTCATATCTATCACTCAGTTCCTCTTTACGTACCACACCATCCCTCTGCCACTAACCACCTCCACCCATCAGTGTGACTCAGGAGCTGCCATCTTCCTTTTCCTGGTGATGTAGGATGGCCTTGGATGAAAGCAGTTCTTGTTTACTCGAATCATTTACATGAAATGGTTACAAATGGTCGTGGAGCGGTAATAGGCTCAAGAATTTAAGGTTCCTTTTTTCTCGGTTTACAGACAGATATAGTACTGCTGGTGCGATAAACGTGTTGTGTGGTACAAGTTGATGTATGAATGCCAGAGGGGTTGGTAACGTTACATAATCTGCCCACGAGAGACGGGTCATGATGAGGCTGTTGCCAGACACGGCACCAGGCAGGCTAAACATGCACTGCTTTAGCCGCTGGTGAAGCAACAACTAATGTCGCCGTCTCCCAGTCCCAGGCGCGCTGTACAAAACAGTCTCCTCTCTCTCTCTCTCTCACTACCATTTTAATCGCAATTTTTTTTAGTTTCTCGTTCCTGAAAAAAGTTTGTACCTTGTATGTGGCCACAGGCGTCACATGGTGGCCAGGTCCCGGCTGGATATACGGATCTTGCTGTTGGTTGTGTGTGTGTGTGTGTGTGTGTGTGTGTGTGTGTGTGTGTGTGTGCGTGCGTGCGCGCGCGCGCCACAATCCCAGAGGCCGGTGCTTTATTACACAAAAGTTACGATAGTGTACAGGAAGACCTGGATGTCGAAAGCATTGTTGTGGTCAACTTGTCCTGGATCGAGTTCTTATGGTTACACCGGTGAGCGCTGGTGTCGCCACCGCTGTTGGTTGGTGACGGCATCTGCGGTAGGGTGGGTATGTGGGGGTGGTGGTGAGGGTTCATGTGGGGCAGCAGATGGTACTGGTGAGGTGGCTCGTCCATCATGGCGCCCGTGTTGCAGGTGGTGGTAGTGTGGGGCTGGATCCTGACCCTCCTTGGACGCTACTGGTAAATAACTTATTGAGCTCATCAGTGTACTGTGTGTGGAGCGTCTCGCACACTGGTGGTCGGTGCTGGAGGAGAGATGTGTGGAGGAATATCCCTCCCTTCAAGGACGATCACATTTTATCAGTTTATTCCGTGCGTGTGTGTGTGCATGTGTCTCTCCCTGAAGCGCTTGCGATGGACCCCCTCTCGTGAGTGTGTGTCCGTCACGCAGGGCGGATTGTAGAACAGGAGGGGTTGTTACTTAGGTGTGGGTGTGGCTCAGACGGGGGTGTGGCATAGGCAGTGATGCGAGGGAAGGGGTGAGGGGAGCCTGGGGTGGCGTCCCCGCCCTCCGTGTGCCCACTAGCAGGAGGGAGGTGCAGCTGCACCCTCCCTCCTGCCCCACCCCATCGGCCCTCAGCTGCCCCTCCTCACCCACGGGGCCGCTCGTCAACCCTGCCCTGGGAAGCCCTCGCTAGGAAGCTATCAGAACAAACTCTCACCTCCTCAGTTGCTTTTGCATCGTTATCTGCTGCAGTTTGAGGAGCATCGAGAAGGGAACGTGTCGGGCCACCCTCCTCCGTTGCACCACACCACACACCCACCATAACCTGTCGAGCGTCCGTCCCTCCATTATACCACGCACCGACTGTAACTTGTCCCGCGTCTATCCGACCGTAACGCCACGGACCGACCGTAAAGTGGATGTTCATAAGCACTGGTGTCTTTGTGTCCGTCGTGGTCCAGCTGACATGCGGCCGGTCCGCTTCCCGTCTTGTCCGCCTCATCTTCAGGAAGCCTGTGGACGCCCTCTCCAGACCCCAGCAGTAGTGACGGTTCCAGGAGGGTGTAGCCAGCTGGCCTGGGTGGTGAACCACGGGTTCTAGGGGGGTGCAGCCTCCGGTCCAGCAGGCGTAGGTGATGGACCACGGTTCCCAGAACGCCTTGTTTGTGCCGTCCACCCACGCCTCCTCACCTGTTGCGTGGGGCCACTCGTGCCTCGACTTCTTCCTCGTCTCGAGTATTTTTTCTCCCGTGTCCCGTTAGCTATCATCTGTGGCAGGTTCTGCTTTTTACCTCACACGCGTTTTCTATACCTTCCTGCTTCACTCGCTCTCCGCCACCACCACCGCCACCACACCGTCTCTCCACCAGCTGCCGGAGCGTTGCCCTTACACAGCTGCCGCATATCAGCTGTATTAGCGTTAATAACCAGAGATGGCCTTTCATTTTTATCAGCTGTCCTTAACTAGCTCTTGTTGGTGGCTGCCCCAGCCGTGCTGTCAGGGTTAGTGGCTCCCCAGTCCTCTCTGTCGCATTGTAGGGCACTGACTCGGGCCAAATGCCGGGCCGTCGTGGCTAAGGGTCGTGGTGTCGTGCGTGAGGGTCGTGCCGTCGTACGCAATGGCTTTACCGTCATGCTCACTGGTCTAGGGTTTGCCCGTCGTGCGGGAGGATGATGGTCCGGGCGCGCCGTTATTGTCGTGCTGGTGAGGGGGTTAGGAAGTAGTAGTAGTGCCTTACGTTACCACCGGGAATGTGTGACGTCACCCCGGCAACCTAGCCAATCTTAGAGGAGTCATTGCCTGTTACTATTATATCTGGAGATAACTCGTTATCATCTCGTAAGATAACGCAGTGGGACGCCCAGCGTCCTGTAGTCTCCTGTGTGGGTATGTGTGTACGTTAGTGTGTACGGCTGTGAGGACGTCATGTTGGGGTCCGTTCTTGTTGGGTGGCAGCCCAGATGAGGGAGTGGGGGGGGGGGTTGGGGGGGGGGGGCGGGGGGGGGTGTATCACGTGACTCATGTTGCGCGCGCGCGCGAGCGAGGGGTACTGTTGCTACCCAGCGTGGCCGGCCGGGGTGCTATTGGCCGCCACAGCTGCTTGTAAGGCAGGTGGACGTCCGCCTCGTCTTACGATGCCCCGCTACTTCATGGTACTGCTCGCTTCCCCACCTCAAGCACCAACTGCTCTGCTACTTCAACCTCAAGCATCACCTGCACCGCTACTCCAAGGGGTTGCCCCTTTTCCCCGCCTCAAGTATCACCTCTTAACAAGTACCTAGTGAGCTCGGTATATCACACACATACAGAGTTGGAATTCATAAGACGAGAGTCTCGTGCATATAAAACAAATTCCAGTGTTTTCAAGACAAGGCTGGATCCATAATTGTGTGTGCAAGGATGAAGAATATGAGTTGCGTCTCCTTATATATATATAGTATCTACATAACGAACATGACAATTCCGTCCATATCGAGTAAGAGGAAAAACAGAGCATGAGGATATGAGGATAAGAACGAAGACCTTAATTAAATTTCCTCATGAAAAGAAAACTACAAAAGAAGGATGAGAATCCCACAGATTCACTGATCGAAGAAAGGAAGAGGCTATATCATAATAGTCGAGCCTCATGTGACTGGTCTCAACACAGAAACTATGGGAAGCAGCAGCTAGATGCCTGCCTAGGGTCCACGCTTCATTGGCAAGGACACACTCTGACAGCTCACGAGAGCAGATGTGTATGGAAAAGGAGGAAGACATCATGACAAACGGATGGTTGAAGAGAGGTGATAGCTGCAGAAATAATGACGTGGAAGGCTATTGATTCTACTCTAAGAGAGGAGTAGAGGAAGAGCAACCCCACATACGCCTTGCAAGGAGTGAGGAAATCCCCTGTGGCATAATTGCTCACAAGATATACCACTACAGCACCTATACAACATCCCCAGCTTTTAGGAAGCAGATCAGTGCTTTTGGTTACGTAGTGCTCCAGGTTACAGAGGTGGAGTAGCTATGCTCATGACGTTTGTTTCCGCAAGATTGAATTGTAGTAATCGGAAGTTTAAACGCTGGAAAACAAGTGAGATTAAGTAAAACTTTTATATAGTGTGTTTTTGCACTGTTGAATTGAACAAGGGTACAGCTTTCCTATTCTGAGACTTTGCACACGTCCGAATTAAGACGGGAGATATGTTCAGTGCGCGAAAAAGAACGAGTATGCGTGGAAAAGTCAGCTGAAATATTAGAGAGGGATCACCGACTTAAGAGTGAATATTTCAGTGCTGGGAATACCAAGTTCTTTCCACATGTTGAGTACTTTAGTGGTCTATGAACAACTAAGTATGATTTATAAGGCTTTTTTTGATGCCTTTGCTGTTATGAACGACTAAAACTGGTGCGTGGTAATCTATTGGAAACCTGATATAAGCCAAGTACATCATTTTAGCAATTCTGATATTTGCACCATAACTAGGATTGAGTCCTGTTGCACCTCTAAAAGCTCTAAGTATATTTGTGCATTGTCGATTTAGTTCTTGCACAGCGGCTGCAGTACATGGGACTAAGATATCACAAAGATCAAAGGAGGACACACAGTCAGTGTTCTTTTTTATCAGTTTTCATTTTAGATGGGCCGCTCTTTCCGTTACCAATTCGTCTACTGAAGACCCTGGTTTTATCTGCAGAAAGGATAGCGGCATAGCTTTCACAGGCTGTGTCTATGCATTTAAGAACAGTTTGCATGTCACGATATGTTTCGGTGTGTACAAGATCATCAGCATAACTAACAGTGATATTCCTGGGATTTTCTCGAATCAATTTCAGCAGTTCGCTCATTTGTACTTTGAACAAGGTGGGGCTAAGTACTCCAACTTGAGGAGTGCCATGTAAAATGTCTTTAACTTCACTTTTGTAGCTCTGAAGCAACACAGCAGACTTTCTGTTGCAGTGCAGGAGTCGGCCATCTACATCCATTTTTTCTCATATACAATAACTTGCTTATAAGCAATATCAACCGCAGCTTTTGCGTTACCGCTCACTGGATGATCTTGGAGTGCACAATACTTTTGCCAGGAACGCCGGCACAAATCAAAAATAAGAGTGAATAGAATTGAAGTTTGAAGAGAGATGATGCATGGAGTGAAGGAAAAGAGTAGGCGATAAGAGAGACCCCTGGGGAACATCAGTGTGAGTATGATAAGAGGGGGGAGTCGTTTCATGAGCAACTACCACAACTACCGCAACAAAGAACAGAGAAAAGTAGAAAAGCTAATCCAGGTACTGTATTGAAGACGCGACTGGCACATAAGAAATTCATTTCAAAGTAGAAATTGCTCGGCTGTATTCCCCCTGCCCCCTCCTGTGTGTGTGTGTGTGTGTGTGTGGTGGGTAATATTACCGATGTGTGCATACGAGGAGGAAAATTTACCCTCATGGAACCTGATCTTATAAACACTATTTTCTATCATACAGTTTCTTGAACATATTGAATGCTCTGTGCTTCATTGTCACTGCACTAAGGTTGTTCCTTCCGATATGCTGTCCCTGTAGCATTCTTTTTTTTATCATGAGTTACTACATTGCAATCGGCGGTACGTATTTCTTTTGTCTTTCCTTTTTTTCTTTTTTCTTTTTCTTTTGTCCCTGTGTCGTTTCTGGCCTCATGGTTCTGGCCCCGGAAAGCATATAATTGTTACCCTGGATGGGCCAAAACGCATATGATTGTGACTCTTGGTGGGACAGAGAGCATATGACTGTGAAACTGGGAGGGCCAGAAAGCATATGTGTGATCCTGGGAGGGCCAAACAGCTTACAGTTATGCCCCTATGCGGTTCTAAAAGCATATGATCATGACCTTAGTCGGGCCAGAAAGCATATGATCGTGACCTTGATAGGACCGAAGAGTAAATGATCATGACCGTGGTAGGACCAGAAAGCCTGTCATCATGACCTTGGAAGGCCAGGAAGCATATGATTATGACCTTGGTAAGGCCAGAAAGCACATGATCATGACCTTAGAACGAACAGAAATCACATGATCATGGTTTTGTTAGGGCCAGAAGACATATGATCATTTCAGTTTTGATATCAACGACCACATCTGTCCTGACGAACGTGGTATTCCAGAACCCCCTGGGGAGTTCACTTAGACATGCGTCGGCCCTCTTCTGATGACGAGATATCCTGTTCTCCTCGTTTAGATTAATGTTGGTTGGAGGAAACTGAGAGTGCAGACTCGTTACAGTATCAACAGAGACTTGAGATCTCTCTGATCATGGATTTAGGAGAGCAGCACACAAAGTTTATTAAAGGACATGGTGCATTTTCTAGTATTGTTTTTCGTAACTCACAGCAGGAATCTCCTCAGAATGTCAGATCTTCACTGGGGTACCGAGATAAGGCTCGTGACTGCCTCACAAGTTTAGGAGATTCGTTCGTATGAGATGCCTTTGAGAAATAAAGAAAATCCGGAGCTCAAGAACCTTTTGGATGAAGCCTCTTATTGCTGTCCTCCGAAGCGGCGTGGACGCTGAAGTCATGGAATAGTTTATACCCTTTGGTGGTGTCGTTTCTGCCAGCCATTCCTTGTGACTTGGAAAGCAGTGGACAACCGGCCCTGACTTACGGAGGTATTAACTCAGCATTAGAAGTCTGTGCTGCCTGCGTCTCAACAGCGGTCCTCGCTGTGTCAGACCCAAGGATAACGCGAGATATAGCCAGCAAGGGCACTGTGGGCGTGAGCCTCGTTTCCCTCAGGGAGATCCTTATTTATAAGGATGTTTGCAAAGAGAATTCCTGGTACTGAATGCCAAGGGTACAACCTAAGAACTTACGACTCTAGATACGTACGTTACTCCTGCAGGGAGGAGACCAGGATGGGTCGAATGTGTGTGTGGAGGGTAGGCCACGGAGATCCTTCCATCTGGAGCCTTAAGCTGTATGCTATAGCATGCAGCAGATAATGATTCCCGTTGATCATATGGCTGTGTGTGTGTGTGTGTGTGTGTGTTCAAAGGAAACTGATTCTTCGCCAGGCACAATGGGTGGACTCCATCCTTGGTTCGAGAATTACATAATCAGAAGTGAACAAAGAACACATTTAGGATAGGAGGTCCTCTTTTCAGACTGAAATGAAGCAACTTAAGGTTTTTGCCACTCGGGACTCAGGCTTGCAGCCCCAGTCATTCCTGATCCTTGTCAGTGATATTGTCTCAACTTGAATCATATTTAATAATATTTGCGGTGATCGTAAGATTATGGAAAATGGGGAGTGATCGGGATTGCAATAGCGTTCGGGGGGACCAAGACGTGACTCCGGCTATGGTCTTATAGATGGTTGATGACACCTGATCCAAAACAGATCCAAAGTGATGAAAAGGGAGCACTGTGTAATGAAGCAAGGTTATGAGTCTCATCTTTCAGGAGACGCATCAGTGGACTTAAGTGTGTTAAGTGAGGGTTGATATAGTACCAAGCCTAGTACCAGCACACGACATTAGAATTATTGAAGTAAATCATTTGTATTGGTTAGTGTCGGAGTTACTTATTTCATGTTTGATGAGAAGATTTAAAGAGATATATATTTACAACATATATTGGACCCAAACTTCAGTATGCTTCCCCACTAGAGGAGACATTTATATCTGCCAGAGAAAGTACAACAGCAAACAACAAAGATCGCACACTGAGTAAGGGAGCTGAGCTTCAGGGAAAGTACATGAGCTATGGCCTTTTGTACACTGAAAGAGATGGTAAAGGTCAAGTATGATTACAACTGTCAGAACTATGGAGTCACTGGCAATGCCGATCCTGATCACTTGTTTTGAAACGGTAGGAACCTATCAACTACAGGCCATGACAGAACACTAGAGCCCAATGAAAAGCTGCTCCTCAAGAAAGTGTGCACTCTCCTTATTTGTTTTTCATCCTCATATCTGATGCTGATAAGTATTTTTCATCCTCATATCTGATACTGATAAGCACAGCTGTTTATCATCGTTTGCCTTATGGTACTAAAATAAGGACTGAAGCTCTCAACTCCAGAAAGCATTGAGGGACTGCGATCGAACCTCAGTCAGTTCTTTCAGTAGACCAAAAAGAACGTACACTGGAGCTGAGAAGAGTTTCCACTGCCTCTCTTTGGAGGACCTTAAGCAGTGGAAAGCTCGTTCAGAACACCGGATGCCAACAGACATCATTACATCGTGGAAGAGAAATGAAAAGAATCCAGGTGTAATTGTGTCTGATGGCCTTACACTCGCGGAGCTCAAGAGGGCAATTGTTGCCTCCGGAAAGATGATGTATGTCTGGATGTCGACCTTTCAGGGCGTTGGAGGCGAAGCTGATGACGACATCTCCAGACCGTTCTTTTTTTTTACACTTTCCACGCCAGAACAGTTTTGTCATGTGTAAGGGTAATGGACTTATTTTAGTATGGCTTATTCATCTGCATTATGTTCATCACGACCGTGCAAGCGGTGTGTTGTTCGTCCCTCGGGTTGCAGCCTATGTTAGGCCTCCGCCACATGACTCGATCCAGTACCGCCATTCTTCGTGGGGAAAACCAAGCCTTTAATTCTGGACTGTCGCCTCGTGTTTGCGTCCACCAGACCAAGATTTCATGGAAACTGGGGTTCACTGAAGAAATAATTTACTGGACAATATCGACCAGGAAAGGTCCTGAGTCTAGAGCGTATCGGGTATATGTCCCCAGCCCCTTGTACATACCATTTCGCCCCAGACTCAAGTGCATAGCCTAGCCCTACGTGTGTCTTAACCATATGTATACATTGTTTTCCATGTACTTTCGTTCGCCTCAAGTGTAGATAGATAGCTCCCTTCCCTATTGTAAACTTAATGTTTGATTGTAATCTTAGTATCTTGATTAATATTTCGCTTCAGATCCACGACTGACATTACTTTCAGCTTCCATAGCTGCAGGAAAAGTTTGCACTATTTTTCTACTCTAGATACGTATGTGTTTCTACTTTTACCACATTAATCTATGAGTTTCATATCAACTTCTCTATGATACACAGCCTCGAAGGGACCCAGTGGTCTGTTGCTGTATGAATTGTTTTGTATTTACCGTAACTTTCTGTATCCTCCGTCCCTCCTATGGTGTGTTGTTGTCTCTACGTCACAGGAAATGTTACTCATTTCGTTACGATAGTTCCGTCCTCTTACGGAAGATTGTGGAAGCCAGCAACATCATTTTTTCCAAGGTAAGCGATGTAGTTGAATTAGGGAATATGATTCGGTCAGTAACGACTGAAAGCACCAAGGGTTATCTCCGAGTTTAGAGCAACTGAGATTTATTCCTTGTGGACATCAGACGAAAGAGGTGTTTCATGATTTACACAGGGGAGATGTTAGAAGGCGTGGCGACCCATTTACGCTGAAAAAAAAAGAAGAAATTATTCCTCATTGCAACGCAACGTAAAAGACTATAAATATAACCTGAGAACTCTGCAAACATCCGGGACACGAGACTTCAACTCGTTACCCGGAGATATCAACATTATGGACCAGCCAGAGGGCCGCCTAGCGGGAGAATTCAAAAACTTAAAAGACTACTTGTATGCAGAGCGCATCCGATCATCAAGGCTGTGGTGGGTACGTTGGCGTGCAGAGCTCGGCCTCGAACAACTTTATTGATTAGAAAACTCTTGGTGGAGTTAATCTCAGGCTGTTCTGTGGAGAGAGAGAGAGAGAGAGAGAGAGAGAGAGAGGAGCCGCTAAGACAGACGAATATATATATATA